>JAULJZ010087273.1:0-24617 GCA_032270985.1 Heliamphora pulchella
ATCTCTCTTTCTCTCTCTACATATGCAGCTATATATATAGCTGTGTGTATAATTGTAGATCTTCGTTGAAGCTGATGTTGAGGATACGGAAATGTGTTCTTGACGTTATTATCGTTGCGGTTCTCGTTCTATTTTTGCTGGAAACGGAGTTTGATTTTTACCTAATCTGAGCTCTCTCTGGTTTAATAGTTGGATTCGTTGCGTCTCCGATGACTTCGCCGTTTGAATTTCTGTGTCTACTACATGCATGTGTGATTGTGTGTATATTTCTTTTCCCTCTCTAGCCGTGGGAAGCTACAGATGTTTGCGTCCTAATTTATCACTTTCTACCTGTAAAGTTGAATTTGGGCCGTAGAAACTCTGACATGATCTACTTTTCTGTAATTACTTTCTCTTAATCTCTCTCTCTCTCTCTCTCTATTTGTATCGGTACAAGTCTCGCTTTCTTAGTTTCTCTCTAGTCGAAGGAAAAAAGACATGGCGGTGGCGTTTGATGGCTTCTCGATACGGTAAGTTGTTGATATTGTTGTTTCCTACTTTCGCTATCGTTTCTGCGTTCCCATGTTTGTTGAGCGTTGTGATCTTTCTTGGTGTTGTAGAGAGTACACCTCGAGGATTAGAACTGTTGATGTGGTGAAATGCTGGCCGTTCTGTGGGGAATCAGATGAGATACGGAAGGAAGATGTAGAGGCTTTTCTCCCTCCGATTACCATCAAGAAGTTCAGGTGGTGGTCTGACGAGCTCGAGCCTGTGCGATCGAACGAGGAGAGGCTGAAGATTTACGGAGAAACACCTCAGCCGTCTTGCAATGAGATCACTTCGGAGTCGGGAAATGTTGGGGCGGAGGAAATGGAGGTGGCTCTAGAGTTACCTAAGACGGTTTTGGGACCAGAAGGTGAGAAATCAGACTTTGTTTGCCCGGTGTGCCGAGTTTTTACAGCGGCTACAGAAAATGCGGTGAATTCGCATGTTGATGGGTGCGTTGCTCACGCGTCAAAGGTGAAAGAGACGCTGCAGATAAAAATGAAGGCTAAGTCTAGGATGCCAAAGAAGAGATCGATAGTGGAGATTTTTGCAGTGGCTCCACAGGTGGAGAGGTTAGATATTGACGATGATGATGATGATGATGATGATGATGATGATGATGATGAGGAGGAGGAGGAGGAGGAGGAGGAGGATAATCAAGAGAGTGAGGTTCACAATTCAAAGGTTTTGGCCTTGTGTGATGTTGGTTCTGATGTCAAAAGTAAGGAGAAGAGGAAGATTAAGAAACCCAAACTGAAACGTGAAAGCATGAGCAAGTTGAAGAAGCAAAAGATGATGAGCAAGGTAAAGAAGAAATGTCCAAAGAAAGGAAGAGGTTGCGTGGATCGATTAATTCAGTCATTTGCGAAGAAGGTATGTAATTTTACTACACGTTTTGCTTATTTCTTGATTAGTTGTCCAGATAATATATAATTTCTACCATAAAATATAGTTCATTTCTTTATTAATTGTGGATTTCGCATGTGATTTTGGCATAAAATATTGTTGATTGGTAATAGTTGTTTTGATTCTCAATAGTTGATTTCTTATTTTTCGGGCCAGACTCCTTAGATTTTAGTGTTTTTCTTTTTTTTTGGGTCCAGACTCTTTAGATTCTAGCGTTTTTCTTCTTCCTATTCATCACTTCCCGCCTAAGTTTACTGCTGAAAAAGCTTAATAAAGTCCGCAAACCTTTGAAGACGAAAGCAATTGCTTGTTGCTGTACTTGTTGTGTGATCTACGGGGGATTGAGGTTCAGTATAAAGAGAAAAAAGTAAAAACAAAGGAATGGAGTTCTCATGTTGGGGGAAGTTTTCAGCAGGTCATAGAACAGTGTATGGTGCTGCAGCTAGCTGTGCAGTACGGATTGGATAGTGAGGGCTTTTATGAGGTGTAGAATATGTCCCTTGTTTGGCAGTGGATCCTAAATATAATTTATGCTGTTTTTTTGCACTGGTTGCATACGTTTTGCTCAACTCATCATTGCCTTGACATTTGTGGGCAGTTAAATGATGATCAGATTGCCAGATCTTGGCCTATAGATTCAATATTAATCATTATGGGGAGGGGGAGGGGGGATTGCGGAGTAGAGAGGAGACATTACTCACATTACTGACAAATATATTTAATATTTTATATCTTAAAGGTAATATATCCAATGTTCAAATGGCTATTTGCATGTAGAAAAGGTTTGTAATAGTAAGTTTATGTGATGAAATGAGTTGTAGATTGCCTGGGCATGAAGTGCTGCACAGATGTGTAGAAAATTCATATTATCTCAATGGCATTTCTTGCTTCAAGACATGGACGTCCCAAAAATACTATGGGACTAAATTCTAAGTGGGACTTGTTTTGCTTCGATTTGCTACTTTCTTTGAGTTGTATCAAAATTTGTGTGATCTTATTGGCATTATTAAAGTAAAGATCTGAATGGTAATTGAGTTGATGAATCATGGTATATTTTGGAGCATTGGACCGGTACCGGACTGTTTAGCCTATTGCAAGTTTCCTAATGCAAAGAAATGTGTTTTTGCTGCCTGGATTGAAGGAATAAAACTTTACTTTCTCCACGGATTTCGATTGCTTATGTTGATGGACAACATCTTATTTCTGAAGGCATATGATTCTGATTATCAATTTTATAGTAAACTAATTTACTTAGTATAGGAGCAATAAGTTGACAAACAAAATGGTTAATCCAAAAGTGTGACCCCATGTAATACTGACGCATTTGATCAAGTGGCCTGGGAACATGTCATATTGGGTCATTAGGCTCATTACTTAATTTCCATGCCGTCTAGAATATATTTAAGCAATTTTATCTACATCTAATGGCCTTCGTATTGATTATGTTCGGTACAATTCTATGGTATCTTCCTGCATGTTATGGGTAAAATTTGGGCAATAACATCAGCTCTTGCCATACTGTTGAAGAACTAAGTGTCTCTGAAGCCAATAGTTTTGAGCTGAACCAAACAGATTAGAGTTTTAATGTATATATGTGAAAGATTCTTACCTGCCGCCGACTATTTGTGTAACGACCCAAGTGGACCACTAGACCAATAACTTGAATAAAGTGTTTAACAACGCGATTCAAAAGCTTAAGCCCAAGTTATTAGTAGTAGCCAACTAGTTTCTTTATATATCAGACTTAATTTCTATCCTCCACCGATGTGGGATGGGGTAGCCTAACAACGCAGCCCAAAAACTTAAGCCCAAGTTATTAGTAATAATCCACTGATTTCTTTATATACTAGATTAAGATTTTCTCTCCCATCGATGTAGGACAGGGTATTACAATATCCCTTACTCAAAGACGCGACGTTCTCGTTGCGTGGCCCAAGTTCTTTTCTATTGCTGGGGTATGGATAGCAGCCCATTACCGGGCACAAAGCAGCCTATTAGCGTTCACAAGGTATTCAACTTCGGGGCCTCTAACCTTTTCTGGAGTATCTACTCCTCTATTCACATCACCACGGAGCCCTACATGGGAACCAATGTTGACTTTGATACCATTTGTAACGACCTAAGTGGACCACTGGCCCAATAACTTGAATAAAGAGCGTAAAAACACGACTAAAAAAATTAAGCCTAAGTTATTAGTAGTAGCCAACATGTTTATTTATATATTAGACTTAATTTCTATCCCCCACTGATGTGGGATGAGGTATCACAACTTGATCAACAATGTCCATAATGAGTCTTATGTTTTTATATTGAGAACATCAGGAGGTGAGGAAACAACTGAATATATAGCTATTGGCAAGTAGTCTCATTCAGATGAGAACTTCACCCTACAATTATTGATGGTTTAAGAGAGAAACAAGGTTATGACTAATGGTTTGTGGCTTTGTCAAATTGGATTGGTGTTTGCAATTGTTAGATAATTACTTATGTATGTTAGGGTTGTTTTGTAATTAGTTTGGTGTATCTTATATAAATACTAGTGTGGTGTAGAGGTTGATGTTAAGTCTCATTATTCTCTTAATAATATTTTCTCAAGTCTTTTTCTCTGTTTCTTCCTTTTCTCCTTTAACTCTAAATCGCTACGTTACTATTCAATTGCAGTGATTTAAGATGATTTAACATGATCAAGTCAATCCATTATCATGGTTTTAAGTCGCGGTATCGGGACACATTAGGGTAACAGTTGTGGTGATGAACACCATTGAGAATATTGAGTGGCGTTGCCATCATGAATTATACAAAATAATTAGCAACAACTAGCATACCCTTGATTGGATCTTTTAATCTTAATTGGTCGTATTTTAATTAATACTGTGGCATTAAAATATATTTTTCTTATTTTATTACTAAAAAATTAATGTTATCTATAAGGTTTATTGTATGCATCATTTATTTTTCAAGATAGAAATCCAAAAGCCTTCCCTCCCACCTTGGACAAATAATGAAACTTGTGTTGTCCCAAAAGTTTTAAACAAGCTACATACATTGGTGTAATTGGGTAATCCCACATCGGGGGTGAAAAGAAGCAATTGGGGGTTGTACATCCTTTAAAAGATTGCATCATGCTTAGAATTTGTAAGGCTAATAGAGGAACATACTTTTGTTTTCATTTTGCTAATGGTCAAACTGGCCATTTTAATGGTTTAATTGGCCATTTGCAGGTCAAGCCTTTAAATCGGGTAGAAAATAAGGTTATAGACTGTTGCACGCCAGGAACTAGCCTGTTCACTAGCGAATTTTGATCCCCCTGCTGAGTATATGGCCTAGTCTTTCTAAAATAATGATTCGTAAGCTATGACCTGCCACTTTTTATAACTATGTCTAGTAGTGGTCATTTTTATCATACCAAAATGTTGAAACACATTCCAAATAACCTTTTATCTATTAAAATATTAAATAATTTGTAATGATATGTCTTGAGCCTTTTGAGAATTCTAGTTATTTCATTTTAAGTTAGAAGGGAGTTTTTATAATTTGGAGTTTGAGTATAAATACTAAGGCTCAAGAGAGAGCCCTAATCTTGTTATTATTCTCCCCATCAACGTTCTTTCCTCTCTCTTCCTCTCTTGTCTTTATATTTTCAAGTTGGCATCAGATCCTTCAACGATTGATTTCGCATTATTACATCCAGAAAATCAGAGTTTTGTTGAGTTCTTCAAGTTGTTGTGACTCGGTTTTTTTTTTTTAAAGACTATTGGCATGGTTTACTATTAAAGCCTATGATCACTCTATTTCTTGTTTTATGATTCAAGAACTCTTTATAGGGTTTTTGGTCTTTCCTATATTTTTCAAAAAGAAAAAAAAATGGCTAGGGTATCTATGTCGACAAGGGAATATGAAGCAATCCAGTTGTGAATCCATCAAGGATGTTGACTAAGTTGCATAGACAATGATACATGACACAAATGGGCATGCCAACGCTTCAAATTTTAAAAAATGTAAGACATGTCACGTCTGGGATATGTTATTAACGTATACTTGTATATATTTATTATCTATCAAATATATGAATAATTTATTTAAAGATAAAGAAAATTATACAACATATCAAAGAAGATTCCAAAACATAATTAGTATGTATAAGTTGTATTTTGAATAATGCAAAGAATTATTACTTTGAAGAGACTCGTTGCGTATCACATATTTTGAGAGTTCAAAAAGTGTTATCGAAGTGCCGTCGAAATGTTCGTGAAGTTTCGAATTTTTTTTTGATATTATAAATTTAATTTTTAAATTAAGACACATTTTAGAAGTATCAGTCATGCTTTAGGAGTGTCCGAAAAGTGTTGTTGTTCGACATGGGTGTCCACGGGTGTCCAACATGACACACCTTCTTCGTAGAAGTGTTCGTAATTCTTAGGGTGCCAAAATTACCCAAGGTAGTGTTCCCTAGGGCTTCCAAGGTTTGGGTGTTGTGTTTGCGAGTTTTTTTTGGCTTGTGGTGATTTTTTCCTTGAGTCGACAATGAGTTTTTAGGCTTCCTTCAATTTTTTTTTTTTGGGTTTTATAAGTTTTTTGTTGGATGCAGCAACCCTACCCCTTCTTTCTCTACCCCTTTTTTCTATAACATTCCTAGAGATTTTTAGCTAGTTCCTTCGTCCTTCCTGTTTTTTCTTGCTAGTGTTGATTTATAAAGTTATTTTGTAAGATGCCTGAAGTTAGTACTAGCTCTCAATCGATCAAATACTATGGTGCTCTTACTAACCTATCTGGGAGTGAGAATCCCACTTTATCGGTCATGATAGTTGAGCTTGATGGCCGGAATTATTTGTCATGGTTCCAATCCTTCAAACTATTTGTTAAGAGTAAAGGGGAAACAGGTCTTTTGACTAGAAAAGCTACAAAACTTGAGAAAGGTGATCCACGTCATGATCAGTAGCATTTAGATAATTCTATAGATTTATATTATTTAGTTTCTCAACTCAATGTAGCATAAAATTAGTAATGACTTCTCGTTTATGGATACTGAAAAATAGATCTAATTTTTAGTGGTTTAGGCATACTCATAATTCATAGCACTATACAGAGAGAGTCCTCTATCAACTCAATGTAGCATAAAATTAGTAATGATTTCTCATTTATGGATACTTGAAAATAGATCTAATTTGTAGTGGTTTAGGCATACTCATAATTCATAGCACTATACAGAGAGAATCCTCTATCGTGATATACTTCCATTCTCTACGTGCCATATGGCAAGGGTTGGATTATTATCAAACTCTTGATATGGACAGTCCTTGTGATACTCCATCCCACATCGGTAGAAAATAGAAATTATGTCTGTTATGTAAAAAAACTTGTGGGCTACTACTAATAACTTGAGTTTAAATATATTGGGCCGCATTGTTATGTTCTTTATTCAAGTTATTGGGTCAGTGGTCCACTTAGGTTGTTACAAATGGTATCAGAGCCAGTCCTGATTCCATGAGGGGCTCTGTGGCAATGTGGATAAAAAAGTAGAAGCTCCGGAGGGAGGTAGAGGCTCAAGTTTGTATATCTTGTGCACACTAATGAGCTGCTCTGTGTCCGCTAATTGATTGCTATCTACATATTAGCTAGGGGAGAACCTATGCCACGCAATGCGTGCATCGCATATTTGAGTGGCATATATTGTGATAACTCATCTCACAATGATGGATGATACAAATTATATTTGGTATATAAAAAAACTAGTGGGTTACTACTAAAACTTGGGCTTAAGTATTTTAGGTAGCATTGTTAGGCTCTATTTTCAATGGTTCACTTGGGTCGTTACAGTTCTGCAAATGTCTTAAAGTTGAAGAAGTTGATTGAGTAGGAAAGGATTATTGAGTTCTTTACAGATTTGAAGCCAGAATATGACCAAACATGGGTTCAAATCTTAGGTAAGGAACCTCTTCCATCCTTATAGGAGGTCTACTCATGTGTTAACATGAGGAGAGTAGGCAGGTGGTTATGCTTCGGTCATCCTATCGTGAGAGCTCTGCTCTAGTTAGATCTGTTCCTTGTGAACTCAAGTCTGGAGGTCAAAAAATAAGAAAACCGAAACAGGTGACTTTTCCGATGATAAGGACAAGCTGTTTTGTGATTTTTGCAATAAGCCATAGCATGATTGGTAGAAATTCTGGGGTTGACCTCTTGCTCGAGGTAGAGGAGGTCGAAATGGTGTTAGAGGTGGATCTCGTGCTAATCACACAACTATTCACCAATCATCTTCTCTTGTGGTTGGTTCCAATGGAAATTAAGTTGGTTTTACCTACATCTGATCCAGTGACTCTCTCACGAGATGAAGTGGAAACTTCTTAGTGCGTCATGTTTCAATTGAACACCTCTACTTCTGCCTCTCTGCTTCTGCCCATTCAGGTAATGATGTAACTGCCTTAAATGCTTCATATCATCCCTTTTCACATTCTTGGATTATTGACTCTGATGCTTTTAGATCATAGGATTAGGTTATCAAATTTGTTTTCTTTCCATATCACGTTCTCAGGTAGACAACAAATAAAAATAGTTCATGGCTCTCTATCTCCCGTGTCTGGAAAAGGTTTATTCCTGTTACGCCTTCTATGTCGCTTTCATCTTACATATTCTCAAGTTGTCTACTAATCTTCTCTTTGTTAGTAGTCTCACTGAACAACTAAGCTGTTGCATAACTTTCTTTTAGGATCTAGTCATGAGGAGGACGATTGCCAGTGGTAAGGAGAGGGCTGGATTATATTTCTTTGATTATCAATGGGCTAGTCAAGCGAAAGATAGACAAGTTCACAAATCTATCGCAAGTGACTATTCTACGAAACAAGTTTGGCTTTTACATCGGAGATTGAGACATCGTCCTTTTTCCTATGCTGAAGAGAATTTTTTCTTCCTTGTTTTCAAATTTGGATGTTTCTAGTCTTTGCTCTGAACCTTGTGAATTTTCTAAACACCATCCAATGTCTTATCCTATCAGTACTAATAGAAGTGTTTCTCCTTTTGCTATAATTCATATTAATGTTTGGAGCCCTAATCATGTAGCTAGTCTTTCTGGTTTCAAATGGTTTGTCACTATTATTATGATTTTTCTCGTGTAACATTGTTCCACTTGTCGAAGGAAAAATTAAAGTATTCTCTTGTTTTCAAACATTTCATAAACTGGTGCGTACTTGATTTGGGACTCAATTCAAAGTTGTTCGCTACAATAACGGAGGTGATTATTTTTATTGGGTCTTTGTTCCTACTTCCGTGATCATGGTATTCTTCAACAACACGTGCAATGACGCCCCTCAACAAAATGGTGTTGCTAAACGAAAAAAATCACCCTCTCTTAGAAGTTTCTTGGGCCTTACATTTTGCTATTGGCTTGGGATTGTTCTTACTCAAGCATATCTCATTAATCAAATGCCTTCTTAGGTACTTGATTTTTGATCTCCTCTTGTGTCTTTGTTTACTTCTTCATCTTCTTTCTTCTCGAGTTAGTGCCAGATTTTCCCTTAGGGTTTGGCTGTGTTTATTTTGTTCATGTCCCGCAATGTCTTCGTGGTAAGCACGATCCCAAGGCTATCAAATGTATGTTCCTGGTTATTCACCAGCTCATAAAGGTTATAAGTGGTATCACTCACCTTTTAGATGCAAATTTATTTCTATGGATGTTGCATTTGTGAGACAGTGCCTTACTTCCCTTCTAAGACTAGTCTTCAAGGGGAGCCTTTTGAGACTTGTCTTCAAGGGGGCACGAGAATGAAGATATGTTTCCAATTGTGCTTCCATTTGTTTCACGCACTCGTTCAATATGAGCATGGAGCTAATGTGAAAGAGAATGACCTTTTACCCATGAACTTCGAGTCGACTCGAGAAGAGAGAAGAATACACTCGGCCTTCATCCGCCTCCTGCTTAATCAATTCCTTGGACTTAGGAAATTGTGTCAGTGAATTGTAAAATAGCGATTTAGAATTAAAAGAAAAAACAAAGACGAAGAAATATTATTATGAGAAAATAATGAGGTTTAATTATAACCTTTACACCACATTAGTATTTATATAAGAGATAAAACTATCCAGTAAATTATAAAATAAACTCTAACAACCAGTAAAGTATAAAATAAACTCTAACACTTCCCCTCAAGCCGGAATATAGAGGTCAAACATGCCCATCTTGGAGAGAAGTCTTTGAAACGAAGAACCAGCTTACGGTTTGGTAAGAATATCAGCTAATTGATTCTTTGAGCGAACATAGAAAATGGCAATTTGCTTCATCATCATTAAGTCTCGATTAATGTGGCAGTCAATCTCAATATGTTTGGTATGCTCATAGAACACAGGATTATTAGCAATAAATATGACTGCTTGATTATCACAAAACATTTTCGTAGGACAAGAAGACGTGATGTCGAAGTTCTGAAGAAGAGAATGAACCCATAACATTTCAGAAACAGTATGAGCCATAGCACGATACTTGACTTCAGCACTGGAACGGGTAACAACATTTTGTTTCTTACTATGCCAAGTGACAAGATTACCGCGAACAAAAATATAATAGCTAGAGGTGAACTACCTATCCAACGGACTCCCAGCCCAATTAGCACCACTAAAGCCAATCACAAACAAATGATTCGATGGATGATATAACAATCCACAACTTGAGGCACGTTTCAAGTAGCATAGGATATGAAAAACAACATCAAAGTGTGGCTGACGAGTAGCATTCATAAACTGGCTAACAACACCAATGACATGTGATATCAGGACGAGTAACCGTAAGATAAATTAACTCCCCAACAAGCCGCTAATAATGACTAACATCTACAAATGGTTTTCCTTGTTCAGCATCGAGCTTAACAGTAAAATCCATAGGTGTATCAACCAGCCGAGCACTAAGAAACTCAGTCTCATAGAGAAGATCAAGAGCATACTTATGTTGGGAAAAGAGATCCCCTGGGTGGAACGGGCAATCTCAATTCTAATAAAGTAATAAAGAACGCCTTAGTTCTTGGTATGAAAATAATGAACCAAATGTCGTTTTAAAGAAGTTATACAAGTAGAATCATCATAAGAAATAATCATATCATTAACATAAACAATCAGCACAATAGTACCAGCAGAAGAATGATGAACAAAGATCGAATGATCAAATGTTGAACACTGAAAACCGTAAGCAATGACAACAGAACTGAAGCAATCAAACCAGGTATGAGGAGATTGATTCGGACCGTATAGAGCCTTACGCAAGCGACAAACAAGGTGCTCACTACCAAGCACAACATAGCCAGGGGGCTGATCCATATAGACCTCCTCCTGAAGATTACCGTAAAGAAAGGTATTCTTAATGTCAAGTTGACATAACAGCCAAGAACAACTAACGGCAATAGATAGAAGAATCCAAACAGAGTTAAGATGAGTCACTAGAGAAAAAGTCTCCAAGTAATCAACTCTATAGGTCTGAGTATATCCCTTAGCAACCGAACGCATCTTAAAACGCTCAATAGAGCCATCCGAAAGGTATTTTACTGTATAGACCCAATGACATCCCACCGCTTGCTTCTCAGGTGGGAGAGTGGTATGCTCCCAAGTTTGATTTTTATAAAGGACACTAATTTCTTCATCCATGGTAAAGTTTACATCCAGAAAAAGACATAGCTTGCTTATAGGAAGTAAGAATAAAAATGGATGCAAGGTAGAAGTAAAAGAAAGAATAAAAATGGATGCAAGGTAGAAGTAAAAGAATGAAGATAAGATGACAAACGATCATAAAACACAAAATTGGCAATAAGATGTTGAGTTAATGTATGTTTATCTCGACGCAAAGCAATTGGTAAGTCATCAGAACTAGAAGGAGTTGAGGAGATAGGAACCTCTACTGGAGAAGATGAAGAATCCGAGCCATACGAGATGATGGGCCTATCTCGAGATCGCTGATAAACCTGCAAAGGTGGGTTAAAGGGGGAAGAAGGTGAGATAGAGAGAGGTAGTGGAAGAGTAGAAGAGAAAGACTCCTTCTCACAACAACATATAAGATCAGAAGAAAATCGGTGACCTAAGAAAGTGAAGAAGGGAGTGGACTCAAAGAAGTTCACATCAGCACTCACAAAGTATTGTCGAGACTCCGAATAATAACACATATACCCTTTTTGAGTACGAGAGTATTCAAGACGTTCACATCAGCACTCACAAGAAATTTTTTACCACATGCACCCAATTTAGGTAATTCAACACATTTACTTTGTAGATGTAATTGATTTGTGCATATCCTCATCCCTAAGCAACAAGGCTTTACTCCATTCATAAGAAATCCAAGCAAAGGAAACAAGCTAACCAAAACCACAAAATAGAGTAGTGACTGTTAGAGTTTATTTATTTGGGTAGTTTTGTAATTCTCTATGTGTGGCTCAAATATATATATATATATATATATATTGATACCATAAACCAATCCCACTATACATTAGATCTTGTTATTCATACAACACAAATAATCAAATAACTATTTGAGTAAATAAGTAACACAAATATAATATTATTGAAATGGAAAACTTACACACTTTGGGTAAAAGGTAGAGTATAATTTTACAGAGAGGGACAAAGATAAAAAGGAAAGATTGGCTACTAAACTTAGTCTTAGGAACAAAGGGTCACTCAGTCCCTTATATAGGCGATGCAACGCCTTCGGACTTCAAATTACAATTAAGAAGAGAAAATTGAACAGTACTTGAACAATTACAATTGCTGATTGCTTTTTGAAAATTCTTCTAATCACTGTTTATGAACAGTAATCTGTCTGGATACTGTTTGGCATCCAATGCTGAATAGTAACACTGTTTGGAACTGATTGAGAATCTAATCATGGAAGATACTGTAGACTTTTTGAATTTAAAGGCTGACCAGAGACTGTAGGATATTGGCATCTTTGAAATTTGAACGCAAATCCTTTGAGTGGGCATCTTTGAACAGGCTAGCAGCAACTTTTGTCGTTAATAATGATGAAAGGCATGGTGGAGGAAAAGAGAAATAATAATGGGCTGATGCTTATTCTGACTTCATAAGGAAATAGAATCAAAATTAATCCCAAAGCAGTCGTCTTTATTTTCTGGGAAAACATTAGAGCTGGAAGGAGATAACATCTCAGCTAGTAAATCATTATTGTCTAATTGAGCAGTCATTTCTTGAATAATTGTTCCTTTCAATTCTTGAGGTGTCAATTGAGGATTATTAGAACGCACTTGAGTTTTGATGGAGAAAAGATTAATATTAACAAAATCTGAGGAGGAGGATGATGAAGCTTTAGATTTGGGTGGCTGAGCAGAGGCTTTAGAGGCATAAGTGGGTTTTGGTGCAAATGATTTTTGATAATAGGCTTTTAGGGAGTCGGGATAATATTCTTTTGGGATTTTAAATTTATCCCACCATTTAAATGCATATTCCCGAGAAAGATAAGGAATATGATGTTGAATAAGAACAAAAAACTTCCATTAAAGCAACAATGGAAAGAAAAAATCAGCAATAAAATATAAGAATGGGGGACTTAAAGAATTTGAAAATTTGGAATAATGGGCAAAGGACTCTTGAAGTAATGGAGGTAAGATTTGAGGATTAGGACCAAATTCTATCCACTAAGTGTGGAACCAGTTTGGTAGATAAGAATTAAAATTGTTACAAAATTTAATAAATCATGAATGTTTCATAGTTTTATTTTGTAAATAAAATATATGATAAAAAAATTGTTGATAATCATAACAATTATAAGATTTAGGTCTGATGGCATCATTTTTAAAATTTTTATTGAAATCGCTGCCATGGCCCCGTCACCCCAATTATTTTTGGAAATTATTTTTTGAATGACACATTTCTAATAATTGATAGTAATACCATCATCATTTGAATTATGTTGGATTTTAATAGAACCCACCTCTAATAAGATGGTTTCATAGAAAATCCGAGAAGGGCTGGCTAAATTTGAGATATAAAACCAATTGGGTGGCAAATATTTGCCAATAATCTTGGCTAAAGCCAAGGACTTCTCACAATCACTCTTTTCTCTAATACCTTTGAAGTCCTTTTCTTCGAGAGGGATAATGGGAAAAAGAGTTTTATTAGGTATATATTGTGGGTGTGCTTTTGAGGCCTTATTAAGGGGGTTTTTCCTTTAATGGGCTGTGTGCGTATGGGATTACGTAGGGTATTTACCTGATACCTTTGAGACATTTGAAATTTTATATGGTAATCCCTGCAAAAATTCTCGAGTAAGAAAGTCAGGCAAAGAATTTGATTTTCCTTTAATAAATTCAATATCAAAATCAAATATGCTTAATATCGTTTGCCAGCGAGTAAATATTTGTTTTGAAGCTATATTTTTAACATCCTTTTGCAATACATCTTTTGCAGCCTTGCAATCAATTTTTAATAAAAATTTGTGATTTAATAGCTCACTTTCAAAATTAGTAATACATAGCACAATGGCTGGCGAGGTGCTATGATGGAGGAGATGTAGGCTCTTGAGTCCATCTCGACTTGGTCCCTTGTTTCTCATCCGGAAGGTAAGCAGGCTATTAGCTGCAAATGGATTTTTACAGTCAAGATCAATCCTGATGGTTCTCTTGTCCACTTAAAGGCCCGTCTTGTTGCCAAGGGGTATGCTCAAACATATGAAATTGATTATGTTGAAACCTTTTCTCCCGTTACTAAGATGGCATATGTTCGCCTATTTATATCTCTTGCAACTCGCCATTGGCCTTTGTATTAGCTTGATGTGAAGAATGCTTTTCTTCACAGCAATTTGCAAGAGGAAGTCTATATGGAGCAACCTCCTGATTTTGTTGCTTAGGGGGGTTTCAGCTGATATATCGTCTCCATCGCTCTCTTTATGGATTGAAGCAGTCTCCACGGGCATGATTTGGTCATTTTTGTATGGTTTTGTGCCAATTTGGTCTTCTACAGTCCAGAAAAGACCACACAGTGTTCTATCGGCATTCCTCTACTGGATGTATTCTATTAATAGTATACGTTGATAATATTGTTATCACAGGGGATGATACGTCTGAGTTGAAGCAATTTCTAAAATCTTAGTTTCAAACTAAAGATTTGGGGGAATTGAAATTCTTTTTCGGAGTTGAGGTAGCACGCAGCACGAAGGGTATTTTTATTTCCCAGCGAAAATACGTGCTGGATATTCTAGCTGATGCGAGGCTTCTGCGAGCAAAGGGGGTCGAGTCACCTATGGACCCGAGTGTCAAACTCTTCCATGATAAGGGTGATATTTTTTCTCATCCTGACCGATTAGAAGAATGGTTGAGAAGTTGAACTATTTGACAACAATGACAAGACCAGACATCGCCTTTCCTGTGAGTGTGGTGAGCAAGTTCATGGCTGCGCCTCAGGTCCCACATTGGAATGCCGTGGTTCGAATTTTACGATATTTTCACAGTAACCCTGGTAAGGGGCTACATTTCAGTGATCATGGCCACTCTATGATGGAAGGATTTTCTGATGCAGACTGGGCAGGATGCCCCATTGATCGGAGGTCCACTTCTGGATTCTCTATATTTATTGGTGGCAATCTTATCACTTGGAAGAGTAAGAAGCAGGATATGGTTTCTCGGTCGAGTTCAGAAGCTGAATATTGGACCATGGCTCTGGCAACATATGAGATTTTATGGCTCCATCAGTTGCTTAGTGAGTTGGGTGATCTCTGTCATGGCCCAACAAAATTTTGGTATGATAATAAATCTGCAGTGAATATTGCTACAAATCTAGTATTTCACGAGCGCACGAAACATATCGAGGTGAATTTTCATTTCATTCGGCGAGAGTATCAGAATGGTGTGATCGTGTGTGGCTCCGTTCGTACTGGAGAGCTATTGGCGGATATTTTCATTAAATCTATTCCGGGTCCTCGGGTTCGATACATATGTGACAAGCTGGGCATGTTAGATATATATGCTCCAACTTGAAGGGAGTATTAGCTTTATTATGATTGTTATCCAGCGTGGTTGGGCACACCATATCTTATTGTATATCCTCGTTTATCTATAAATAAACTAGTGCGTGTCCCATTAAGGTTAACGCCTTCATTCAGCTTAAAACTATCTTATTAACAAAGGTAAACGTACATGCACCCAACATCCTGTTGCTCACTTTATGTCTTGTAATTGTTTGTTATTTTCTCTTCATGCTTTTACTTCTACCGTGTCATCCATTTTGATTCCTACTTCTTACAAGCACGCTATGTCTCTATCTGGCTGGAAACATGCTATGGATGAGAAAATTGATGTTCTTTATAAAAATCAAACTTGAAAGTTTACCACTCTCCCGCCTGAAAAGCATTCGGTGGGGTGTTGTTGGATCTATATATCCATTGCTAAAGGCTATACCCAGACCTACGACGTTGACTACTTGGAAACTTTTTCTCTTGTTCCTCGTCTTAACTCTGTTTAGATCCTTCTATCCATTGCTGTTAGTCGTTCTTGACCATTATATCAGCTTGACATTAAGAATGCTTTTCTTCACGGTGATCTTCAGGAGGAGGTTTATATGGATCAGCCTCCTGACCTCTGTTATTAGAATCATATGATTCACGATACGTATCATACGATTTGATTCAGTACGTCTAGCAATTGATTTGTATTGGTTGGGTGAATCGAAAAAAGTAAGGATAGTACGATTTACGATACATGTCACACGATTCGATACAATTCGGTTTGATAAATTAAGTAATCGATTCAATACCAAGAAAGTCTCAATTCATGTTTCTTCTAACTTACAATTTTACATTATAGAGGTTTGTCCCACATCACTTTTCTAAGTCACCCAACCTTATTTATATATTCTAGATGTTTCTCTACCAAATAGTAATTGGTTTTTGGATGGCTATAAATTCTAGCATGGTATGATTAGTATCAAAGTTGTGTGGGGTGGTTTCACGAGTTAAGTTTTTACCCAGTGTATGTCATTCATTTCGTTCATTTTTATATCATCTTCACATGCAATTGAGCGACACGTGTGAGGGAGGATTAGAGACATCCCACATTACTTTTTAAAACCACTCAAGTTTAATTCATATAATTTAGAGATCTCTCCACCCATTGCCAATTGATTTTGGGTTGAATGCCTCTAAATCTAAAAATGTGTCTACGAATTATTATAAATCATAATATAACTAATAATGTAATATAGGATCATTGATCACGATAAAGTTCAGACTCACATCTCTTGCCCTAGATGCAAGTGTTTTACCTATTACACTATATGCTCATCATTTATGATTAAAATTTTTTATATTTATAATGCATCTATAATATTTAACTATTTTAGATATATTTTTTTGATGTATTTTAGAAATTATAATCGAATTTTTACGATTCACGATTCGATAAAAGGTAATTTCGATTCACGATTTATTCTCGATTTGAAATTTGTGCTCCTGGCTATGTTATACCTGACAGTGAACACATTGTTTGTCGTTTGTGTAAGGCACTAATGGTCTGAAGCAATCACCTCGTGCATGGTTTGATCTCTTCAATTTTGTTGTCATTGCTTATGGTTTTCGGTGTTCCGCATTTGATCATTCGATCTTTGTCATCATTCTTCTACTGGTACTATTGTGATGATTGTTAATGTGGACGATATTATTATTTCTGGTGATGATTCTACTGGTATAACTGCCTTAAAATGCCATTTGGCTCACCATTTTCATACCAAGGAATTAGGCATTCTCCGTTACTTTTTTGGGATTGAGATTGCCCGCTCTTCTCGAGAGATTTCTTTATCTCAACGTAAGTATACTCTTGATCTTCTCTCTAAGACTGGGTTACTTGGTGCTCGTCCGGTTGATACACCTATGGATTCTACTGTTAAGCTCGATGCTGAACAGGGAAAACCTTTTCTAGATGTTCGTTGTTATCAACGGCTTGTTGGCAAGTTAATCTATCTTATGGGTACTCGTCCTGATATCACCTATGATGTTGATGTTGTTAGTTAGTTTATGCATATTTCTCGTCAGCCACACTTTGATGCTGTTTGTTGTATTCTTCGCTACTTGAAACGTGCTCCGGACCGTGGATTGTTATATCGTCATTCGGATTATTTGTCTGGCATTAGCTTTAGTGAAGCTGATTTGGGCTGGTAGTCGCCTAGATAGATGGTCCATCTCTGGCTATTATACCTTTGTTGGCAGTAATTTTGTCACTTGGTGTAGTAAGAAACAAACTGTTGTTGCCAGTTCAAGTGCTGAAGCCGAGTATCGCGCTATGGCTCATACTGCTTCTGAAATGCTGTGGGTCCACTCTTTTCTTCAAGACTTCGGCATCACGTCTTCTTGTCCTATGGAGATGTTTTGTGATAATCAAGCAGCCATATTTATTGCTAATAATCTTGTGTTCCATGAGCGTACTAAGCATATTAGGGTTGACTGCTATTTTCTTCGGGACTTATTGATGACGAAGCAAATTGCAAATCCCTTTGTTCGCTCAAAGAATCAATTGCTTGATATTCTCACCAAACCGTTGGCTTGTTCTTCATTTCAGAGATTTTTCTCCAAGTAGGGTATGTTTGATCTCTATGTCTGTCCCAGCTTGAGGGGAAGTGCTAGAGTTTATTTAGTATTTAATTTATTTCTTTGGGTAATTTTGTAATTCTCTATGTGTGAGTCAGATATATTATTCATGAATGGTACTTTGTCGGTAGTACTGTGCTTGTCTGATTGTTACTGTTAAATCACACACCTGTCTTCGATTAGATGGATCAGTTTTGCCGTTTTGACTATTGACGATACTGCTTTATATATATATATATATATTGTGGAGTGTATAGGCTTTTTCTAAATCTCTTCATTCTCACACTAATTTTCTATTGTTATTTCTTTGGTTCTTTTCTTTCTTTTTTCTTTTCAACCCTAAATCACTATTTTACAATTTTACTGTGACGAATTCGCACAATGTACAGCCAAAGTCCTGACTAACCAAAAATCAAGGAGGATGCACCAATCGATTGAATCAGTGAAAAAAACACCTTGAAACATCAAATTCGATCCACAGAGAAGGGGCTAGAAACAAACAAAAAATCACAGATATAAAAAACAAGCCAAAATTTCCGAAAAAATATCCGAAAATTGGTAACCCACATCAAATAATCTCTAAAAATCATGAAAAAAGTACCATAATGGTCAGAAGACCAAGTCAAGCAAGATAAGAAGATCGGATTCCACCAATGCTCGTTTGGACGCTGGCTTTATCTTTGAGATGCTGATGGCAGCACCTCAGAATGGTTCTGATGGTCTCCAAACTATTTTTAGGGCTAGACCAAATACTCTACTACCAAATTAGAGTTCAAAGATGGTGGTTTTAGGGTTAGAGAGAAAGAAGGGAAGAAGAGATTAATGAATAAGTTTACGGTTTCTAATTAGACTCCTTGTTCCTCTTAAGTGTTTATATTAAAACACAACAGAAGACTAAATTACAAGAATATCTTCCATACATAAATAGGAGAACAAAATAAATTTAACTATTCTAACAACAACCTAGTTGGTTCACTAATGTATCTTACCAACACTAGACCAAACATCATATACTCCAGTCAGCATGATTTTAGATTCAGGAGTGAAGCCAATCAAAGTCACTTTTCTACAGCTAAACGAATACTACAGTATTTGCATGGCACAAAAAGTTATGGCGCCAAGTATGCAAAAGAACAAGACAATAATCTGAGTGGATAAACTGACAGTTATTGGGCTGGTTCTGTTGACAACAAAAAAATATTCATCTGGTTATGTAGTTTGGGGCTAAGATCATCTGTTTAATTTCATGTCCATTTATCCCAATGCATTGGAAGTAGTTGATCATTTGACAATCTCGAGACATAATCTAATGAGGTTCAATTGGGACAGAGGGACTAAGAGTTTTTGGGCTCTTTCACGAAATTTGCATAGCTACGAAGGCAATTTCTTGTTCCTACAAAAGGCAAAATGCAAAAGGCAATCCCACTCTCATCAGCCTCACGTGAACAGATGCTACCTGTTAAGCTGTGTGGCTTAAAAGAATTCTTGTAGATTTGGAGCCAAATCTAAGGGACCTCAACCACTTATTGTGACAGTATGTCTACCATTGTCATGACAAAAGATCCAGTGGTTCACATTAAACTTCTTCTCCACTTCATCATAAATTTGGTTGGCAAATGAGATTTCAATTGAAGTCTATCAACACTAATTAAGTGGAGGTGTTAAAATATTAAATAATTTGTAATGATATGTCTCGAGCCATGTGCTAGATTTCCAAATCTTCAAGTAGCATGTGTGCTTTTAATGTTGCAGAAGCAACTCAAAATGAATGGTGCATGGAATAGCCTTGCATTGATGAGGCTGTTAGATTGGTGTAGAATGGTAGGCGGCTTTTGTTCTATAATCCAATCCAATTCTCATGCATGTATTCTACAAAAGATCAATTGACAAGAAAAGAAAAAAAATATAATTGCTCTTTTACATCATTTTCTCTCATGAGTCGGCCAACTTCACCCTAAGAACTAACACCATGCTCCTGATAAATCAGCAAGCTTTATGCATTTTTGCAAAACACTACTAGTTTCTTCAGTTCATAAAAATTTTTGATGAAAATGTCAGTTGATGTTCCTTGTTTCTATTAGAATTATACTTCATTGCATGCATTTCTTTTTCCGGGCTTGTTCAAAAGTGAAATTTAAATCACATTTGGATTATGACATCTAAGTTCAAAGATTACTTTGGTTTTACGAGAAGATCTAAATAGGCAGTTAATGCTCATTTAACATTTTTATAATTTTTTAAGACAATTGCCACAAAATTAATAGGTTAGTGCACAAAATGTTGCTACTCTTATGCTGGAAAAGCAATAAAATACTCGAGAGGCCTTGCCTAGCAAAGGATCTGTGTTTTAAGTTAATGGTCTCCAAGTAATTGTTTGATACGCATAAGATTTATTTTTGGATATATGATTGCCATCTAGGCACTAATTTGATTAATGTGATAATTTTATGATAGATTTTGGAGTGTATGATCGAGCCAAGGTCCCTTGACCTTGCAGAAAAATTCATACAGATTGAGCCTTGTAATATTATCGAAGAAATACCATATAATTCTTTCTCATCACAACGTGCTTTCAAGGAGGTAAGGCCCATTGCCCCTTAAGCAACAAGGAATTTGGTTTAGGGCTTTATAAAAGAGGTTTACTAATAGAAATTAAGGTGCAGCAAGGGGCAAGGAGCCATACCTCCTTGAATTCACGAAGAAAAGCAAATGAAGGTAACAAAAATAAGAACTTGAGATAAAATCCGAAACACACCTATATTCGTCTCCCCCAATGTAGAGATCATATTGTGTCTACACAATAAGAGATTCTTTATCTTGTTATTCCCTTCTTTTTTCTCCCCACGTGTTGATATTATAGAAACTATATGTTTATTTTTCTTTAGTTATGTTATCTTTATGCGTGCAAATGCTTAGTGCTACACGTACTTGCACTAGTATGGATACAAGTACTATTTTGTCTAGCAATGTTCGTAAGTATTGGCGTAATCATTGTTTGATTTTTTAGATCAGATGAATTGATATATTTCATTCAATAATATTGAGAATGTAGTTAATCAACTTCTACTAAAGTAAAAAGTTATTCATACTACTTGATAACCCAAGATCGTTTCGTATGACGGTTTGATTTACACTCACCACTTACTTTCTAGACGAAAAAATGGGGGGAAATGTAAGAAACCATTAACAAGAAGAGGAAGGACAAATAACACTAATGAGCATGGCTGGAGAATGGTGTTTAATTGTCAAAGAAGAGAAACAAGACGGGCATGTGTTAAGTAGGAAGTGGTAATAGGTCTTTGGGACTTGTGATTATCGGAAAAAGGTTGCTACGTGAATGCTAGCAAGATGTACATCAATATATGCTATAAAACAATTTTTCTTTAGCTTTGGACAAAAGTAACTCTCTTTCTTGACAAAAGAATGGACGGAAATGTAAGAAACCATTAACATGAAGAGGAAGGACAAATAACACTAATGAGCATGGCTGGAGAATGGTTTTTTAAGTGTCAAAGAAGAGAAACAAGACGGACATATGTTTAGGAAGAGGTAATAAGTCTTTGGGACTTGTGATTATCGGAAAAAGGTTGCTATGTGAATGCTAGCACAATCTATTAAAAAAAGATTGAAAAAATCGTTTCATTCACAACCACTGATGAAGGATTCCTCGAAAAGTTAAGGATTGGGAATCCTTTTTAAAAATCGAATGCATTCGGTCTTATACATACACAATTTGGTATGAAAGAAAGGAAAAGGTCCAATTAACATAGAATGTGAAAAAGGAAGGAAATGGAGAAAATGAAACAATAAGACGAAATGTAGAAAAAGCGATTATGATCTGTGTCTATTTGCTTGTAACAGTCTCCTTAAAGTCATATAGTTAAACATGCTATGCACTTTTGTGTGTGTGTGTATATATATATATATATATAGAGAGAGAGAGAGAGAGAGGGAGAGAGAGGGGATAAAACTTAAGCCTTAAAAGAATTGATGCCCCCTAAACTTGATGCCTCGATGATGGTATCTTTGAACACACATTCATGCATATAGACACAAGAGAAATTATGGTGAAACTCTTTCTGATTGCATCATGTCCAAACCTTAAGTTTTGTTTGGAAATATGGAGCTCAATGAACATTATTTACCCGTAAGTTTACTTTGACAATTGAAATGATGTTTTATGTTAGAATGGATGGAATTTGAATAAACTGAAATGACACGGTGTGCTGTGCTGCTTTTTCTCAGGGTAAGCCTCATAAGCTCAAACTGCTATCTCGAAACATTTTCACCACAAAACCGAATGGTTCATCTTGCAGTGAGGGATTGGGAAATGACATATCAGATTATGTGTCTATTCACAAGAAGAAACCAAAAGTAAAATGTTTAGCTGCGCAAAAGAAGAACAAACTCATTCAAACTTCCAAGTTGATCAAGCATCAAAAATCAGTTTTTCCAGTTCGTGGCATTCTCAAGAATCACAAAAAAAGATTTTCAGGGGAGCACTCCACATTATGCAACTTCCAGATTGCTAGTCCGGTGAATCAATATGGTATTCCGCAATCTGACAGGCATGTCAGGTTCTCGGATAAGGATGACATACTGGGACCAAGAAGGAAGCCTTCTGTAGAGTGTCCAAAATTGCAAAATGTTTGCAGTTCAAATTCCAATTCAATTCCCACTTCTTCTGTCAAGGACCAAGCTATGGAAAGGGGAAAAAGTTTAACTGTTCTGGAGGTGAATGGAAGTGATGATGATGTTTCCATTAGCGCAGATAAGGAGACAGAGGTTCGACCTGCAAATGCAAGGCAGTCATCTGATGTCTCTTGTCTTGACATACCGAATTTCTTGAGGCCACAAATGGGTAGTCAAGATCATTCATCTGACAGATCTGTGATTGTAAATCAAGTTGCGCCGAGTAGTGAGAATTTGCAAACATTTAAACAAGGCTACAGAGATGCATCACATGACCCCTTATATGATTCCTCCCAAAGGTTCCTTTCTTTGCTAAAGGAGGGGCATAATCACTCTATGAATACTCAAGTGGGTGGCGACAGTTTAAGAGCTTCCAATACAAATGGCAGATTGATTGAATCTCGAACTTCATCATCTTATTTTGGATTGAATGGAAATGCACATGAAAAGCTTCTATGTCCATCACAGAACACGACGGTAAGTTATAGTCATGCTATGCCATACCAACCATTCTGTCATTTGTCTCCCAAGGAAATAATGCACAGTATATGTTCCTTTCCGGACTGGAAGCAAAGAGCAGTTATGGGTGAAAAATTCATGGATGATGATTTTTGTGGTTTGCCCCTTAATTCACAAGGGGAACTAATCCAGTTGAATTCAAGTGGTAAAGGCGTGTTTAACCAGATGATGAGGCCAACAAGTGCAGGAACAGGCTCTGCCAGGCGCTTGGGGGTGCATGGCATACTGAAGAATAGCACTTTGGATCTTTCAAATTTAAAAGATAAGAATTATGAAGGTGGGGCGCCAACAAAGGACCAGTTAAACGCGCTTCCGGTTTGGAACTATGTGAAAGAGAACCCTAACTTACCTGTATCTTCTAGGTTAGGTATTAGTAGAATACAAGGAACTGGAAGAACAGATGTCAACTATTTGGATCCTGCACGAGAAAATAACCACTCTGTCTATCACCTGGAATCAGGCATGGAGCTAATGAACATATCTCGTCATGGGCACAAACAATATAATCAGCTTCAGTACCAAATTGGAGATGTAAAGGGCCACCAGCAGGGGAACCCTGACCACGATGCAATGCAAGTGACCCAATCAACGATGCGACTGATGGGTAAAGAGTTTACAGTTGGTAGAAGTAGCAAAGACTTGCAAGCATACGAGGATGGAAAAGTTTGGACTGATAAGCAAATCATAGCTGAGCATCTTCCTGCCAAGAATGCCATTGACTGCACGTCCTTAGGGAGAGAGTTTCGGCAGGATTTGATTGCACATCCAGCTTCGGGAAAATTGAAAGAGAATGTTGGTTGCTCATCAGAAACTCGTATCAATCAGGCATTGCATAGTGCGATACAGATGAATCCTCCAGGTTCTAGGTTTCCTCACTCTTACCTCAACTGTAAGATTAATTCGGGATACCCAAATTGCTATCCAGCCAACCCCAGAAATCGTATTTCTCAATTGCATCCTTATATACCTTCAGCTGCTTCCCCTCCATTATTTAGTCAGGCTCCACTTTTCCAAGATCCCTTTATATGTGGAAATGACTCTCTGAAAGTTAACTCGCGAATGCCAAATGTTTCCTCTGCACCTCGTGGAAATCCCAGATCAAATTCTGCTGCAATGCAAAACAAGCAGAAACTTCCTCATGCTGCAAATTCAGCCTTTGAATTTCCTTTCTTGTGTCCGGGTTTTGGAGAGCATCCTCAGCCACCTTGGCTTCCGAACTCTTACAAGAGCCTGCCCCCTTGGATGTTAAGTGCAACACAACCGAAGGAAAAATCGCTTGGTTCTTGTCAACCTTATTCGGATGTGGAAGGTAGACATCATTCCTTCACAATGTCTGGACCTAGCTTTCGAACGGTCCCTTCTCTACACCATGCGTCGGAGGATACTTACCCATACAATCCTGCATATTGTCACCCTG
>JAULJZ010087274.1:0-12426 GCA_032270985.1 Heliamphora pulchella
GGTGTGTGTGCCGGCCACATAGGGAGAAGGGAAAGAAGAGTGGCTTCCTCAAGAAGCTTCACACGCATTCATAGGCCACTAGCTCACTCATGCCTCAAATTAACCCCAAGCCTCCACGGTATATTTAATTCACGTACAAATATTTAATCCATCTCGAAATTAATATTTCTAAATTTATATTAATTCAAAATTTATTTTATCAAAAATTATTAAATTTTAAAATTATGTCCGAATTAAGGTCCTCGGGTCTCCACTCACACCGGCAGTTTCAACAAAACTTGTTTTAAAGTTACCGAGCCCACTGGCTACGTATTTATATAAAATGCAACCACGTTAAACATTAATGTACGACATAAGAAAGTCATCACTTATGTTGTAAGGACCCGGTCCCTTTTAATTTGTAATGATTAATAAAACCTTGTTCGGAGGTTTTAATGAAAAATTGTTAAGTGTTTGATTATGTGAAAGAATTAAAAGTTTAATCATGGTAAATGATTGTCGATAATAATTGTATGATTTTCAATGCATGAGAACAATTATTGTTGGTTGTTTGGATAAGTTTTGAGGCGTTTGGTTAAAAATTCAAAACCCATATATCTTATTTTTGGGGAATTTTGCTCAGCGTTGGCCATTCAAGTGGCCAAGGGCCCGTTCGAGCGGAGTGTCGGTAGATGAGTTTTAAATTTTGGGTCTCAACACTCCTTCTCTTCATTCTAACTTTTTCCCCTCTCTAAAACTCGAGAATAGAGCAATAGAACCAGATTTGGTGATCTTTTGAGCTTCTCTTGCTCCATTAGAGGTTATCCCATACTTCTCTCTCGATTGAATACCATTAGAGAGGTTGTCCTACACATTGGGAGCTCCGTCTTCATCCACCGGTGAGAAATTCTCATCCTTGGGGCTTGCTAGGATTTGATTTCGTGATTTGAGTATCGAAGAGGTAGGATCTATGACTATTTATGAATATTTATTGGATATGAGTTGTATATTTTGAGTTTATACATGAATGTATGATAAATCTATATTTTGGAACCCTAGGCTAGGGTTTAGGTTAATACATGTTCAATCTTGTGTTTATGAATGGTTTGTGGTAAATCTATCATGAGATTATTGTTGGAAAATCATTAATCAATGATTTGAAAAGTTAGGGTTCGATTTGGGGTTTAAACCTTGAAAATTGGGAGTTTTGGGGTTGTTGAACTCGGGTGATGAAATTAATTGAAATTTTGGAGTTTTGGGGTTGTTAAACTCGGGTAATGAAATTAATTGAAATTTTGGATAAATTGAGGGTGGTAATAACTTATTGTATAGAAATCCCATTGATCTTGATGATGTGTAAAAATGATGGAGTAATGGGTTGGAAATTTTGAATAAATCCTATGTGATATTGAGTTGGGATTTGAATTATATTAACCCAAAAATATGAATAACATGAGATGTTGATTTGGGAATTTTGAACCTTTATATTCCAATATGTGAATTATACAATTGATTGAGAGATGAGAGGGCGTCCTTCGTTTACCTTCAATTTCACCGTTGATTCAAGAAGAGTACTTCTCAGCCGGATGATCAAAAGATACATGTCCCATCATTATAGCTGAATTGAATAGTAGATATCTATAAATTAAAATTAAAATCTTATCTATACTCTAAGTTATAAATTAAATCTTTATTCTTTTTAAAAATTTATTGCACTTTGTAACTTTTAGTTTCTTAATAAGTAAATGCAATTGGATTTGGGCTAGGTAATAAATCATTGTAATTGTTGATAATTGTGAAAGTAACTTGACCTTGGGAATCCGTGTTCAAATTATCAAAGTAAAGCCTTTAATATAGATGCCCAAATTAGAATATAAGCCCCTAATTGATATATATTTATGATCCAATTATCAAAGTGGATAACCCTTGGGGTTGAGCCGTAGTTTCATCGTGTGATTGATGAATGCGTGCCTTTAAATGTTCGCGCGTGGCTATATGCTTCTCTAAATGTGTAACATCTATGTATGTGAAATTGGGATTCGATTGCTCCTACGGTGAAAGACCGTAAATAATTGCTTAATTAAGGCATGTACTGTCCTGCGGTGTAAGACTGTGAGGGATTCCATAATTGGGGCTAAGGTTTGTCCTAACGTAAAAGACCATAAAGAACTTGCATAAGTGAGGTTAGTACTTATTCCACAGTGGAAGGCCATAAAAGAGTTCGAGGTTTGTAGGAAACATCATAGGTTGTGGAAACCTAGTTGGAATGCAATGTGCTTTGTGTGATTATTGAACTATTAGATGTTGTCTAATTATATGAAAACTTGAGGTTTTAAGGGTGAAAAATCATTTTGAGACTCGTGTAGTCGAGTTGTTTACATGATCCATGATTGCATGTTATGCTTTTACTTCTTAATAATCTGTTCCTATTGGGTTTTGGCTCACGTTGTGGGATTTAAAAAAATTTCAGGTGACACAGTTGATCACATGAGTTGATCTCGGTGAGCCCCGGTGGAGGCGAAGATAAAACTCTCTTTGTCATTTATAGTAGCTTTGTTGATAAATTGTTATTATTGGTTGTTAATGGATCATGTAATGATGTACTATGCTTTAGTATTGAAAGTATATGTATTGTAATCTTTATGGTCGTGGTGCCGATGCATATATGTTTGCATGATGACGAGAGGAACCTCGGGTTGGTTGTTCTAAGTTTCTTAGGTACATGAAACGGTTTTTGTTTGGTTGGTTCAAGGTTTTAATAACTTTTTCTCGGTTGATCCCATGCTTCATATCAACGTTTGTGCCTCAAGGGAGGATTTTGAGGTTCGTTTTAGCATGTTTTTGTGGGCTTGGTTATGCCTTGAAGTTTTCAAAGGTTTAAGTGTTAGTTTTGCAAAAGTGGTGTTTTGAAAAAGGGTCTAGAGCCAAACAGCTCGACAAACCGCTTGAGTGGTCTATTAGGCGGTCTCTACAAACATTCTGTTTTTGTGTTTTGTTGGAAAACCAGTGTCCTTGCAAGAACCGCTCGAGCAATCTTTTGATCGATAAGTCAACTTTCCAATGGTTATACACTCATGTCAAAATTCATTTTTTCGAAAATGCTATAATCAAAATAGTGAGGGTATCTCATTTTTCATTACACATCTTTTTGCATGTTTTTGGCCGAACTTCTTTTGAAACATTATTTTCTTCATCGTTGAAACTTTTACCAAATTCCTTGCATGTTGAGCTATATCTATCAATTATCACTCTTAGATATCATGGTGCATGGTCTTTGGGACCTAAGATATGACTAGAATAATGTTGTTTTGATATTTTGACAATTTTTGATCCATTTTAGCCCGCTTTTTCCATCATCTCGCTTTTTCTGATGTTAACACTGAAACACTACTAAAACATATTAATAAACATAAAATTAAGGCGTAACTTAGTGCAATTCAAAAGATTAGATCGGCGCTATTATATACCGATCACACCCCCAACTTACACTTTGCCAGTTCTTAAGCAAAGTAAAAATAAAAAACAATTAAACTAATGTAACTAAAATTCACTTTCATAGGATACACAATTGCACTTAGCATGTGCAATTAGTCTGTAAACTCTAAAGTTACCCCTAGTGGACGAGTTTGAGTCTCATGAGGGTTTCTAGAGATGATACCCACAAACATCATCCACATGCATTTTCAAAAATTTAAACAAAAAAAATGTTGATTTTAGAAGAAACGTTGGTGTCTTAAAAAAATAACTAGAATACCACTAACTTCTCTACACCCAAACGACATGTCTCGCACGTCCAGAAGTCCATCACCGGATATATAATAACCCGAACTTAAGATACGAATAGAAAAAAAAGAATATCTCAAAAGAAACGAAATCTTGAACCTAAGTTCGGTAAGAAGAACCAGCCAGACCGTTTAACCTTTTCAAACTCGAGAATCGGGATAGAGTGGGAACCACACAAACATATATTAAAACCCTAATATTGAGGATAAGAATTCAAAGTTATAAGTTCAAGTTGTTTAAAACAAGAGTTAAACTCAAAAAAGTGAAGAAAAACGAACCTATGTGAAAATACCTAAATTTTCTTCTACGATTAAATAAAGAAAGTTATTTTTAAAAGCTCTGGAAGATTGATATATTGAAGTTCAACACATGTATACAAAGAAGATGGGTCAAAAACTTACACACATGACACTAAGATACTAAAACCAAAATAGGCCTGAGTTTTGGCGTTTTGAGCTTTCTGTCATGATTTTTCGAACATTCTAACTCAATGTAGAAATATGATCTTAGTGTGTTCTTTATGTTCAGACCTGCTATGTTGTGTTATCTTTCATCCAAAATTGTTTTGAACTCATTTGAGTAAGTAGAACTCGAGATATTACATTTCTACAAAAGTGTGTCAGTTTCAGACCAGCCAACAATACAGACCTAAAAACCATAGTTTAAAATGAGATCCAAGCTTTGGTCAAAACATAAAGGTTGTAGCTAAAATGTATATCTAGCTACCCACCAAAATGGAGCCCAAATTATTGAGGTTTGATAGGTCAAAAACACTCTGAAAGCCTCTGTTATGCTTCAGCCATTAAAAGATGCTTCTGTCACATATTTTAGTATAGCCAAAAACCCATATTTTTAGTGACCTACTCCAAAAGTGGTCTACATAAATATTGTAGGTAACATATTGAACTACTACTTGTACAAAAATCAGACCTAGATACCTCGAGAAAGTCCCTCAAACCCATTTCAAACTTTTTGTCCAAAATCGGTTCTTCTGAGGGTTTGGCGGCTGACAGAACGTATTTTACAAAATGGCTTATATCTCCAACTTGTTTCAAACATCTACCCTTAGCATCCTTCATAAGACTCGTAGGAGACTTGTTAAAAGAGAACATATCCAAAAATGGGCTCACCTTCACTCGTTTTGATGCCCCAAAACTGAGACCAACAGAGACACTTTTCTAGCCAATTTTCTGTGCAAGTGCTGAACCGTTCTTGTTTGCGTCAAGTTTTTCACCTAGTTACCTTAGGTTTTGGCCTTGGTGTTAAACATACAAATTGTAGAGAATATTTCAATCTAAATTGTAACAAAAAATCAGAATTCAAATCCAAGCATAAGTACCACAAAATTGTGCGATACTTTAAAATTTAATGATTAAAAGAGAGTAATAAATGGTTAAGTTAAATTCTTAATCAAGTGAAAGATTGGACAAATGCGTAGTACTCCTTAAACCTAAAAAGAAAGTAACCACGGTCCCTAAAACCAAATAAAACATTCAACGATCCGAATTGTTTTAGTTTCACATCGTTTAAGTCTTGGTTGATTTGTGTGGACTCATTTTTATCTTGCGTCGACCTTTTTTCAATTTGTGTCGATCTTTTTCATTTTGTGTCGACCCTTTTTGCTCATATGCCCTTGACTTAGTGACAACACTTATCTTTTTGGAAACATTAAAATATAATCCTTTTTAAATCAATTTAATTACAAAAATAAATTATCAAAATTATCAAAATCTAATTAAAAAGTCCTTGGACTAACATTTCACATGCTAAAAGGGAAGAATTCTGTGTTAACGGTCGAGTTTTGTTTTGCTTGTTAGGCACGGGAGTTGTAGAACCAAGGGATTTTGCTTAGCTTGCCGAGAGAGGCTCGGTTCATACGCATATAATATAAGGTGAGAGTGCTTAATCATTATCTTGAACTTGAGTTTATGTAAATAATGCATGAAAATGCTTTGAAGCGTATGTTTTGAACTATGACCAGTTTGATTGTCGCATGAACCTGTTGTTTTCAAAAGCCATGATGTTTTAATTCAAGTGTGCTATCCATGATATCCTGAGCAAGCATGATGACATTATAAAAGAAATTGTTAATGTTGTGTTGTTGTTCCAAAGTGCCAAGTTACAAGGATTTTTGGCCCTTTATATCCCGCTATGAGGAAGGTTACCCAACTATAGTTTTTCATTTGTCCTTATAGGGGATGTTTCCAGTTAAGTGGGAGTTTTTTCCTTTAAGACTTTTGGGTTGAGTCCCAGGTTTTAGCACATACCACTCGTGCTTGGTAGAGAGTGGCCCTCATTCCATCACGTTGTTATCCGTGCATTGCGAATTGAGATTACGGTACCGTCGAAACTCTCAGTCGTGAAATTGACGACTACTTGGACACTATTGGGGTTTGGATCTAGTTTTGAGAAAGTGGTTTTCATTTTTTTAATTGTAGCGATTGAGCCAGGAACATATTTTCTATTTACAGTACTGAGAAAGTCCTGTATAATCTGTGATGTTTTCATGTTCAAGAAAATGCATAAGTTTCTATGTTTTCATGAAAAATGTGATGAACTATTTTTAGAAAGAGTTTTTAGTTATCTTTTTCTAAGTAACTGTCTTTTTATTTATGTAATGCTAAGTGTGCTCTCATGTAATCTGTGGTTGCAGATACCAGGAATGGCTAGGAGTTGGTCCACCATAAGCATCGTTAAGTAGTCTTGGATCTGGTGTTGGGAATCATTTGGGTCCAGGTTTTCTTTTGTTTAGTTTTAGATTTAGTAGAGCTTCATGTATAAGACTTGAAGGGTTTTTTTTCTTTTTTTCTTTTTTTTGTTATGTTTTAGAAGTAATGTATGCTCTTGGGATGGCGAATCCCTAGTGACTCATGTTTATCCCTTTTGATATTAAGTATTGTGGTTGCTTAGAAGCTCTTGTTTGGTCTCTTAGTATCATTATCTCTTGTCTTTCTCTTTAGCCACCGGTCTGCAGCGGGATCACATCTCTCTGTACAGGTTTAGTGCCTTACGGGAGCGAGGTGTAACATTTTAGTATCAGAGCCCTAGGTTATAGGTTTTGTAGAGTTGTCAGAGTGCGGTCTGTGGTGGACCGTAGGTTAAATGTGTCGTCCCAACGTTTGTTGAGAAGAGTGGTTTTGGCTTGGGGTTGTTATACCTTGCTTTCGAGCATCTGGCTGACTGGCTTTGAAATCCATTTAAAAAATACGTTTTGCAAGCGTAAGGTCCTAATTGGAAGTCTAAGCAAGTTATCAGATTAGGGAGATAACCTGGGAGGGGTCCTGTGTTGTTGTCATTTTGCGAAGTCTAGTAAGTTATTAGAATAAGGGGGACGACCCTTGTGTCATTAAAACCTTTCATAGACAGTTTTTTATGATCCTTATGTCTATAAGTTGGACTCTTGTGTCAAGCCCTATGTCATAGCTTTTCGACGATAGGAAGGAGCATGGAGAAACTTGAACGGAGTGTCATTCAACTTGAACTAGTATAATGAGGCACAATAAGAAGAATCTCTGCAAGTGGGACTGGTAGAGCCCGACCCAACCGCTAGAATGTTGGAGGCGATCGCAAGACTGACCGAACAAAATGCAAGTTGGTTCACAATGCATGCTGAGAGGAACAGTAACTCTTTGATCAAACAATTTAAGGATCTAGGTGCAAAAGAGTTCGCGAGAACCCTTAGCCCCTCATAAGTAGAAAATTGGTTAAGGAATGCCGTGCGTATTTTGGATAGGTTGGGGGTAAATGTAGAAAATAAGTTTGACCCTGTAGCTTTTATGTTTAGGGGAGAAGCGTACCACTGGTGGAAAGCTACAGAGCGATTATTGAAGATGCTGGTACCAAGAGTTGAACCTCCCGTACCCTATAGAATTTCTTCGGATCATTTTGAAAAAGCGTTCGACGAGCAGTATAAGGCCATAAACTACAAGCATGAGGAGCAAGAATCCATCGACCTAGAACAAGGAAGAATGACTGTGGTAAAAATTCGAGATAAAGTTTACAGAGTTGTCACAATATACCACCCAGCTTATACTTGATGAGGAGACAAGGTGTAGAAGGTTTAAGAAGGGACTAAGTTTTTGATTAAAACAAGGATGACAGTTCTCTAGATGAACAACTTTGCAAGACGGGTGAACATAGCGCGAGATGAATTGCAATGCAGGCCAGAAGAACTGGTAACTCTTTAGTTAAACAATTCAAGGATTTGGCTACCAAGGAGTTTATGGAAATAGTTAACCCTGCTAACGCTAAAAATTGGTTGAGATGTGGAGTGCGCATTTTAGACAAACTGAGTTGTTCATGTGGTAGGTTCTTAAGTATCAATTTATATTCATTTGACGTCTAGACTATATAACTCTTATAGAGTTGGTATTCGATTTCCATTGTGGCATCAGTGTGAGTCACTAAAAAGTTACTTTCGAAAACCTTTTGTGATGTGACTTGTTAGGGCAAGCTTGTTTAGATTGGTGCGTAAATGTTGTTTGTTTCGAGAAGGAATTTTCTCATGAAAATGTGTGGACTTTAGGTATAAGAACCTGAGGGGTGATATAATTATGTTGTTTCCGGTGGAGTTGCGTAGCAACTTAGTGTGAGTATGTGAGATGAATAAGTGTTTAGATGAGAATAGTGGAAGCGTAAGTGAAATTATACGAATTAATGGGTATGTGTTTTTTGTAATTGGCCTTGAGTGAATCGAGTGTCTTAGTAAAATGCGGGTAAGATGAAATAGTTAAAGTGCGAAAGTGGTTCTTGGTTCGGTTGTGTGGCAGAGAATGTGTGAAGGGATTGAGTGATGATGGTAAGAGATTTTAGAATCAAGAGTTAGTACTATTCAGTTAAAGGATTGTTGGGTGAGTGGTACGTATGTGAAGAAAATATGCGAATGTATATTGTGTTGTCACGAGGGTTGTGATTGGGTTCGTATAGGTAAGCATATACCTGTGGAGCATTTAGTCTATGTGGTATGTTTAGTCCTAGTGATGCATTAGGTTCAAATAGCGATATTAAACTTGATGGTCGTAAGGCTATAGTGGTAATTAAAAGTGTGTGTAAAGATTGTGTGTTGAAGATAGAAGATAGGGAGATGTTGGTAGATTTTATGCCTTAGTTATATCTGAGTTTGATTGGATTCTTGGGATGGACTGGTTGTCATCCTACCATGCGTCGCTAGACTGTTTTACGAAAAGAATAATCTTTAGGATACCCAGGGAGGAGGAATTCGTTTTCCAATGGAACAAGAGTAGAACACTTATCTGTATCGTGTCAGCCATTAAGGCTTCGAAGATGTTAAAGAAGGGTTGCCAGGTGGTTTTTGGCACATGTGATGGACAAAGAGATGGAAGAAAAGAAGCTCTTTGAGGTACCAATTATTTGTGAGTTTCTAGACATTTTTCCAGATAATTGACTAGGATTACCCCCAGACCGAGAAGTGGAGTTTACAGTCGATCTTTACCCGGGCACAATGCTTATATCAATTCCTCTCTATAGAATGTCACTTGTTGAGCTATTAGAGTTGAAGGAACAATTACAAGAGTTATTAGAAAAAGGATTCATCCGACCTAGTGTCTCACCATGGGGGCATCTATACTGTTCGTGAAAAAGAAGGATGGAACACTGAGGATGTATATGGACTATCGACAATTGAATAGGGTGACCGTTACGAACAAGTATCCTTTGCCTAGGATAGATGACTTGTTCGACCAGCTACAAGGAGCCAGAGTGTTCTCAAAGATAGACTTGATGTCAGGATCCCATCAATTAAAAGTGCGGGAGTCAGATGTACCCAAGACTGCCTTTAGGACCCGTTATGGGCATTATAAATTTGTGGTGATGCCTTTTGGGTTAACGAATGCGCCTGCGGTGTTTATGGACCTAACGAATCGAGTGTTTAGAAGTTTTCTAGACCAATTCGTGATTGTGTTCATAGATGACATTTTGATATACTCTCGGAGTGAGGAGAAACACAGGGAACATTTGGATATTTCTTTGCAACCCCTGAGAAAACACAAGTTGTATGCAAAATTTGGTAAGTGTGAGTTTTGGTTGGATCAGGTTTTTTTTTTGGGTCATGTTATATCCAGAGAAGGAATGCAAGTGGACCCAACAAAAGTGGAAGCAGTAGTGAATTGGAAAAGGCCAACTAGCGTGACAAAGATACGAAGCTTTTTGCGGCTAGCTGGTTATTACCAGCATTTTATTCGGGACTTCTCCCTAATTGCGAAACCCTTGACTCGGTTGACTCAGAAAAATGTCAAGTTTGAATGGTCCGACGGATGCGAACGAAGTTTTCAAGAGTTGAAGTCCAAACTGGTGTCAGCACCTGTGCTTACCCTTTCGTCAAGCAATGAGGGCTTTATTATTTATAGTGACGCGTTACACCAAAGTTTGGGTTACGTTTTGATGCAACACGGGAAGGTTATTGCCTATGCGTCCAGATAATTAAAACCTCATCAGAAGAATTGCCCTACCCAAAACCAAGAATTAGCTGCAATCGTCTTCGCGATCAAGATATGGAGACATTATTTGTACAGCGTCCCTTATGAGATCTTTACAGATCATCAGAGCTTGAAATATATTTTCACCCAGAAAGAGCTGAACTTGAGGCAAAGGAGATGGAAGAAGTTAATCAAGGATTATGACTGCACGATTCACTATCATCTGGGGAAGGCTAACATCGTGGTAGATGCCCTAAGTCGAAAATCATTGGGAAAAACAACGCATCTACGAGCAGTACGAGCTCATATTTTTTTCTGAAATGCGAACACTTAAAATCCATCTTGTCTTAGGAAAAAATAGAGGCCTATTAGCAATTCTGAGTGTAAGACCAACCTTATTAGATCAAATTCGAGCAGCTTAATTGGCGAATAATCAAGTGGACAAGATAAGGGCGGAAGCAGCAGCTAAAGGGAAGACATAATTTGGAGTTCGAGATCACGTATTGTGGTTCGGTCACAAATTGTATGTGCCCAATAATGGAGAGTTGAGAAGGCAGATCATAGATGAAGCGCATAACTTAACATACACTATGTACCCGGGAAGTACGAAGTTATATAGAGATTTAAAGGAAAGATACTTGTAGAGTGGGATGAAGAAAAACGAAGCGAATTTCATGACATGATGTTTAGTATGCCAGCAAGTTAAGATTGAACACCAAAAGCCAGCAGGATTACTACAACCGTTTCATGTACCCGAGTGGAAGTGGGAACATATTACCATGGATTTTGTAACTGGACTCCCTCGAACATCTAAGGGGAATGATGTTATTTTAATAATTGTGGATAGGTTGACGAAGTTAGCTCACTACCTACCAATAAAGATGACATTTTCTATGAAACGATTTGCACGGCTCTATATTAAAGAAATCGTTAGACTATACGGTGTACCAGTTTCTATAGTATCGGACAGAGACCCACGTTTTACGTCTAAGTTTTGGCCAAGCTTATAAGAAGCATTGGGACTACTCTAAAGTTTAGCACGGCTTTCCATCCGTAGACTGACGATCAATCGGAGAGGACAATTTAGACCTTAGAAGGTATGCTTAGAGCATGCGTTCTAGACATTGTTGGAAGCTGGGAGGAACATTTGTCGCTGATCGAGTTCGCATATAATAATAGTTTTTAGTCAACCATAGGGATAGCCCCTTACGAAGCGTTATAAGGCAGGAAATGTCGAAGCCCAATTTGTTGGAAAGAAGTCGGAGAGAGGAAGTTACTTGGCCCCGAGATAGTTCAAATTTCCACTAACAAGATTAAGTTGATCCGAGAGAGATTGAAGCAATCGCAAGACAATCAGAAGAATTATGCAGATAATCGGAGAAGCAACCTGGAGTTCATAGTGGAAGGTCATGTGTTCCTAATGGTACCACCATGGAAGGGTATGATTAATCTAAAAGAGTTTTGCCCGGTAAGGGTGTGTGTAAGTCCTACAAAGGTATTGTGCGAAGCCTGGTAAGGATGAGGTTTGGTCTTTAAAGACATTGAGTTGTTGTTCCTTTTAAAGGTGAGTGTTAACCTTTAATGTCATTTTGAATTGTTGAATAGGATCGTGTGTTAGAAACTATTAGTTTGAGCTGTGGCTTTAAAGCCTTATCATGAGAATATCCACGTCTCTTCGAGCAAGGGATGTAAGTTTCAAAACGAAATTTCTTAAATAAGGGTAGATTGTAATAACCCGAACTCAAGATAAGAATAGAAAAGAAAGAACATCTGAAAAGAAACGAAATCTCAAACCTAAGTTCGGTAAGAAGAACCGGCCCGATCATTTAACCTTTTTCGAGCCCGAGACACGAGATAAAGTGAGAACCACACAAACATATATTAAAACCCTAATATTAAGGATAAGAATTCAAAATTATAAATCCAAATTGTTTAAAATAAGACTTAAGCTCAAAAAAGTGAAGAAAAACGAACCTATGTGAAAATACTCCAATTTTCTCCTACAATTAAATAAAAAAATTATTTTTAATATTATATATATATATATATACACACACACTCAAGTGGCTAGCCACCTAGGAGATTGTGCCAAACTTGGTGGTCAAGTCTCCTAAACTCAAGTAAGGTTATGTGAACCAAGGTTAGGCACTTTCACCCATGGTTAAGGAAGCTTGTCAAATAAGCCTCACCCACTAACATTGTCTATAAAAAGGCAACCTAAACCTCCCAT
>JAULJZ010087285.1:0-12426 GCA_032270985.1 Heliamphora pulchella
AATAATAATCATATAAGGACAGAAAAAATTCAATATTTATACACTTTTGCATATGAACACTATATATATATATATATATATATATATACACCCACTGCTCATTAGAAGGACTGAATTTAAAAATAGAAAGAAAGGGTTTTTCTCTTAGGTCATATGTGATTGATGGAATAGGTGATAGGATTAAACTAATATACATGTAGAACTTCCCAATAGATTTGTTTGTTTAAGAAATAGGAATGGTATTATTAATACTAAGAAAATTACTAATACCTCAAGGTCATTTTTTGAAGGATTAAGAAGGGCAGGATTGAACTAAAAAATCATGTGGAACCCATAATTTCATAGTTTGTCTCTTTGATTCGTTTGTCTTGTGTTTAGAGCACCGAATTAGACTATTAATTCCTCGTATATAGAGAATTAAGTAGAAAAAATTTATGCAATTAATAATTTGGAGAATTAATTAGAAGTTCTATTTAAAAGATTTGTATTTTACTAAGTTCTAATCACTTTTTGAATATTCTACTAAGTCTATTTTTTTTAAATTTATTGATTACTTGAATAAATATGCCATTTATCTCTAAACTCGTTTTAACTCTGTGTTCTGTACACCCTCACACACACACACACTCTCTCTCTCTCTCTCTCTCCATCTGGTTATCAGATTCGCCGCCTCTCGTCGTGCCTGAACCAGATGCGAGGGAGGACAGAACAGATTTGGACGCCATCGCCACTTGCTAGAACAGATCTCGCTCTCGTTGGAACAGATCTTGCTCTTGTCGTCGCTGCTAACCGCCATTGCCGTCGTCGTTGCCATTGCCTGAACCAGATCTGGACGCCGTGGCCTCGCCTGAACCATATCTTGCCGTCGTCGCCGCTTGCCGCTCACCGCTGTCGCTGCTCTCTCTCTCTCTCTACGTGTGACTGGTCTAGTGCTTCTGTTGTAATGGTTCATGGATATGCATTTGGTGCTTCTCATGGATATACGCATGACTGGTCTGGTGCTTCTGATGAATATGGTGCTTCTGTTGTAATGGTCTATGGATAGGCATTTGGTGCTTCTCATGGAGATGCATTTTGGATCTCTCTCTCAAATGCGTCTTTCTCAAAGAGAGAGATCCAAACCTTCGTTCCGGAATTAGGTTGTAAAGACAAGGAAGAGGAGTCACACAAGAGGCACGCGACGATAACGATGACGGCGACGGCGGAGAGAGGCAGGCAACAACGACGGCAAGAGGCAAGCGATGATGGCGACAGCATAGCAAGAAGTAGTGGTGACGGAGAGAATTATTAAGCAGTGACGGCGACAGTGAGAGCCAAGCGGTGATGGCAAGAGACAGCAGTGGTCTCAACCTTCTTCAGAAAGGATGAAACTCAGGCAGCGTGATAGACTCGGAGTATTTGGGGTGAAAAATTAATGGGGAAGGGTATTTTGCACATCTCTGCGATAAGCTAAGCTCGTCGTGGTAGGGTATTTTGTACCACAAAAGTTATAATTCGGCGACAAGTTGGTTCATTGTAGAAAGTTGGCAGCCATTTAGCGACGAAATTATGTAGTTCGTCGGAAAAAGCAAACTTTGCGCGACAAGTTTGATTTGTTGTGGAAAGTTGTCAGCTCTTCGGCGACGAAATTCAGTAATTCGTCGGAAAATGTGGACTTTGGCAACGATTTGGTTTGTCGCGAAAAGTTGGAAGCTCTTCGGCGACGAAATTCACTAATTCGTCGGCAAAGGAAAACTTGCCGACAAGGTTCACCGTGGAAAGTTGGCAGCCTTTCAGCGACGAAATTTGGTAATTCATCGGCAAAAGTAGGCTTTGTGCAACAATATTTATTTTCGTCGGGAAAGGTCTTGTCGAAAGTGTGTTTTTTTCTTGTAGTGCAACCTACCCTTCTTATTTTTTTTCACTCAACCCACTTACTTACATAACTCGCACGGGTTGAGTTGAATTGATGGGTTAAAACGAGTTGACGAATTATTTGCACACTCTAAATAATGTAAATATTAAGAAAAACATTGGCCCACACAAGTAGTATAAATAATGGAGATAATTAATGCTTTAGTAACTAAGGAATTGTGAGAGATTAGAAAATTTTTGAATCATCTTTTTATTTTATTCAATAATTAAAAATAATGATATTTTTTATTTAATTATTTGTCATATAGAAACTATACATAGTATAAATAATTTTATTTTACATTATTCTATCATTGCAGTATTTATCAATTCTATTTGTTCAGGTATGTTAATTATTCATTCGTAATAATTTTTTGATAATCTTACTATATCAAATTATTTATTACCTCAATTTTTCTCATTGTATCATTTATTCCTTATAATTGCATTTATAATATCAAGATATTCAGTTCATTCAAAAATGTAATCTCAAAAACAATTTTAATGTAATATAATTTACTTGTGTAATAATATATTTTATGAATTTTTATTATGTAGGCTGAACTTACCATTTAATTTTAATTATTTAGTTATAACAAGGCCATGCATTAACCCATACATAAAAAAATATAAAGCTTAAAGTTATTTATTTTAGGATTGTACTTAAATTACGATTATTTAGGCTGTTTACATATCTTTCATTAATGACGTCAAGCCAAATGTAGTTTAATAGTGTAAATAAATTTATCTGTATTTTGAGGATTGGTTAGTAGAAAACTCGTTTGATTTTGAAATTTGATTTAATTTGATTATAATGGATCGACAACTCATTATTTTAGACATTAAATTTTAATTTAGGTATGCACCCATTGAGTAAGTATGTATTCAAATTTAGAGCAAACTTCGAACTACAATTAAATAAGATGTAATACAAAGGTTTTTTTTTTGATAAATCTTGAAAGTTCATTTAATAATTTAATGATTTTAAAAACCATAACATCATTATGAGAATATCAAATTCCAACCAAGTTGACGCATACTTTGTTATCAATAATTGCCAATTCGAATTCTTAATTTTTTTTTAGTTTTGTCCCTACACATTTGAATAGATTGTCTAAAGCATTCAAGTCGACGTCAACACTCTAAACTAAAATCAAATCAACATATTCTATGTTTTTATTTAAAACTTATTTTACATGATTTCTATAGACTTAGGTTAATTATTTTTTTCTTGGCCAAAAACACAAAGTTTTATGACTTTTATTACCCTGATCAAAAGAGCGATGAAGATAAAATTTACTTTCCTCGCTTCATTATTTCTTCTCTTGTCTCCGAATATAATTACTAAATATATTTTATATATAAACACATATAAAAAAGTTCTTTTTTTTTAAAAAAAAAGATTGTAAAACCATAATAGAAATATATTATCCTTATCTTTCCTTTTTTCATTTCTTACTTTAAATTCTTTTAACTTATTGATCATAGTCACTCACCAAATATTCACCAAATATTAGATTTTTTCTAGTGTATCCTATCTTAATCTCACTAATATCAATTTCCTCTAAGATTGATTATAAATATTCTCATTGTAGCTCCACCCTCTCTACATTTTTTATTTTCCTTACTCCACCCCAATCAAATTAAATATGAAACGTCATGATGGAGCATCACATCCTTGCCTCCATCCTCCTCACAGGTCTTCTTACCGGACCATGTGTATATGGCTAGTCTGATGGACGGACGGACGCGAAATTTTTATTTTGGGTATCAAAAACGACTATGTTTTAATGTAATGAAAAAATTCAAAATAAATATTTGAAAGACGATATTAACTTCAAACAATACAAATTATATAAATATTACTATTAAAGAAGCGTTTAGTCTAATTGGCTTCATAAAAAGATAGTATGGAAGACAAAATGTACAATGTTTGGTTGGAGAATATTCTAACTAGTCTAGAAATAATTTGTACAATTGAATTCATTTAAATATTCAATAACATGAAAATTAGATAAATAATTTTTTTTATCAATATAAATAATTTAAATACTAATAGTCAACAAAATAGTATTAGTATGATTCAAGTATGAACATATACATTCATTGATTCAAATGCCAATTTATGTTTAACTAATTCTAAAATAAAGTAAGAAATTTTCATAATTAAAAGCCCTATTTTTTAAAATTAAAATACGAAAATAGTACATGGAGAGAGAGAGAGAGAGAGAGAGAGCTTACTGCTCATACTTAGTAACTGAGGCAACAACGTTTAGGGGTGCACACGGATTAAATTGGTCTAGTTTCAAATAAATTCAAAGGATATGAGCTCGTCTAACGCAACATCAGTCGATCACAAATATAAGCAAACCCTTTTCTGAAACTAATTTCTCTAGTGATGTGTTAATTATTAAATATTAAATTTTTTGTATTAGAATACAGTAATTGTAATTTTATATTAATCTTTTTCGACTACTTTAGACTAAGCTATTTTTGTTTTCTTTAATGTATTTGTCTAGACTAAAATTATTAAAGTAACTTTAAAAAAGAAATAAGGAATATAAATTATAAAATATATATGCTTTTACAAAAATGGTCCGGTTCAGTTAGAACGGTTTTTCTTTAATAAAAATCGAGAACCGGACCGTATACCACGGTTTTAGAAAATTGAGAATCAGAATCAGATCATTTTCATATAGAATCAAACCAAACTGTACGGTTTGGATCGGTTCAGATCAGTTTACCAATTTTTTCGAGTTTTTGTGTGCACCCCTAATGGTATTAGAGACGAGTTTTGTGAACGGTAACCGATGAGTGCTGTATTCGTGAGCAATCGAAAGAGCTTCGTGAGCGGTGAGTGCTAAATTTGTGAGCAAAGAGCTTCGTGAGCTTATTCTCCAACCAAAGTGATTGTTTATTTGATTTTCGTGAGCAGAGCTTCCATTTTGTGAGCTTCGTGATTGGTGGAAGCAAGAATTTTTTTTCTTTGGTGATACAAATTCCAAACCAAATGAAATGCCAGTTGTGTGGTTAATTTTTTTTTTCTTTTCTCAATAACTTAGAGTTGTCTTTTTACAAAAGTGAGAATTCTTTTGAGAATTTTCTTTTTTTAATTCATAGGTAAAAAACAAAAGTGAGAATACTTTTGAAATTTTTTTAAGGGGTGGATATTAAATTTTCAAAAAAAAATTTAGGGACACGAACCTATATAATTTTTAAAAAATTAGGAATAATATAACTATAATAATTTTAAAAATTCAAAATTTAGGGGTAACGGTCGCTCCCGTTCGCCTCTCCCTCGATCCGTCCTTGGCTAGGCCACATATTGGGAGCCAATAAAGAGCATAAAGCCAAATGTCACATGAGACTTGTTCGAATAAATAATCATTGAACTTGGGAGTTTTAGTGGTTTATAAGTTTTAATTAGACTATAATTAAAATATAGCTATTAGTAGACATTTTAATTTGATCATATTGTTTCTTAAACTCACTCGAGTACTCTCTGTTGATGAAAATATATGAGATTACACTAAATGAATGCTTTTAAGTGATTGTAAAACTAAGAACTTGACTCAAAAGCTAAGAAAACGCCATATACCCTAATCAACCTCATACCTCATACTTGTTACCTTTGAATCTCATGGCCGTACTAGTACTTCGATCTCTAAATAGGCGTTACCTTTCAACCTTGCGACAGTTATAGTGTTTCGATTTCCAAACAACCATTAGCTTTGTACCTCACGGACATTATGGATCTTCGATCTTACACAGGAACACATTTTTTGATTCTCATGATCGTTATGGTGCTTTAATCTCCTAAATGGTAATTTCCTTTGAACCTCACTATCGTTATGGTTTTTCAATCTCACACATGGACGCATCGTTTGAATCTTACGGCCGTTTTTGTGCTTCGATTCTACAAACAGAAGCGAGATCCACATGTCGCGACTATGATGTTCTTTAAAGATTCCTTACGTCTGCAACGTTTGATGTTGGCGGCTGCATCCTTTTTGTGGAACCTTCAATTGGTTAGGTTTCAAATCACAAATATATCATACATAGTATCAAGATCCAAGTAATCAAGAGACAAGTTTTAATATAAAAAGCAATTCAAGACATGAATTACCTCAAACGAGCACAATTAAGCCGACCCCACAACTCTAATAGTGTTATTGACTGTAAGTAAATGATGAATATTTAAATATGCCTCCACATTTGGGATTTCTTGAGTAACTATTCAAGACATCATCAGCACTGAGAAATCTATATGAACCCTTCATTTGTGCCATTTTTAGAGAGAAGGTAATAATTGAGAAATAGACCCTCATACTCTGTCAAAATCAACACCTGTGACGATACTCTGCCTTCGATACCCACTACATTTTGAGGATGTTTGACTCGAGTTCGAGGTATCACATTCATTTGGAGTACTCGTGGTGTTTGATCATACTCCCAACCCGATGTCGTAGGCCGAGGAGATGCCTGAGTTCAGTCATCACTTTTGTCGTATAATGACTCTTTTCTCATTTTTCCTCTTTCTCCAAGAGTGTTATGACTATATAATATGTTTAAGGCTGTTAGAATATTAGATTTAGATTGATTAGAATATTAGATTGATTAGAATATTAAATTGATTAGATTGATTTTATTCTGATTTGATTTTATTCTATTATATCTTCTTATTGTTTATCCCTATTCGCCTATAAATAGGTCATATCTTGTACAGTTTCTATAGACAGAGAATATAGAATTATTTTCTCTTCTCAATTTCTTCAAAGGCAAACTTAACATTATAATTTTCTTATATATTAGGCACGTCTATACACTGTACACAGTAAAAACTATTATGGATTCTTTAGATATAATGCTTGCAAGCTATAGTTGCCAAGGCCATGACCTATGCAGTAAATACGAGATGTTTTCTTGTATTATGTGATGGCTGTGACTTCTGATTGCTACGACTGCGCCTTTACTTTTAGTCTTGTAGCTTAAATCATGTTTTAAATATCGTTTTCTTTCTATTTTCTAGTAAACAAAGAATGCTATGCACGAAATTTTTAGTATGGCCCCTAAATAGTTTTTCTCCTTGTAGCATGATTAGACAGGATTTTTGTTTTTTTTTTTTATTTGTTTTTGAATGATCTCTCTTGAACCTGCTTTCTGTGTTTGTTATTTTTTAAAAAATTTTAAAAAGAAACAAAAATAATTAGTATGTAGAGGCCAATTTCACACTTTGGCTAGAAGAGATGCCTAATACATTTTTTATCTCGTAGCTTAACTCCTGGACCCGTTTTTAGTGATAACGTTTGACCAGTGGCTTAGTTTTTATTTTCTAGGTTTTTGAGACTTAAAAATTAAGTTGCGACTTTATTTTTCACGTGGTATCTTGATGTTTGGTTTTAAAAAAAAAATAATTTTTTTAAAAAAAATGAATACCCAAATTGAATTTAATTTTTCATGCAGGAAGGAAGCGTATTGAATATAAATACAAGAAACTTTAAGGCTCCGTTCGTTTCAATGTAAAATATTTTCTAGTAAAGTATTTTATCTATTTTTTACTGTTCTGTAAACAAAAAATAAGTAAAATATTTTTTTAAGTAAAATGTTTTATATCATATGATAAAATTGTTTTTCTTTAAATAAATTGATAAGTTATTTTTCATTTTTGAGAGACGTGTTTTTGTATCAATTTCTAAAATGAAGACACATAAATCAATAGTTGTAATGACTACCGTTTGGAAAAGCTTTTTTCAAGACTTTTTTACTGTTTTTTTTTCGATTTTAGTAAATTTATTTCTTGTGATACGACAAAACAAAAAAATAAAAAAATGCCCAAAAAAAATATATAAGATGGAAAACCCCTCAAAAAAATCTATTTTAAGGTTCTTTTCGTCTTTAATTAACTTTTTTCAACTTCATCAAAAATGGTTATATTTTTAGATTTTTTTTATCACGATGAATTAAAAAATAAAAAAATATAAACCAAAAAAAATTTAAAAAAAATCAAAAAAAATGAAAAGAAATCACAAAAAAACAACATGAAAAGCTATCCCAAACAGTAACAAAGCTCCGGGAAATATCGGACCTGATCCAAATATTTTTTATAATTTTATTGTGAAAAACATCTTATCTCAATCCAACAATAAAATGTTTTATTTTAAAAATATATTTCATGTGTCAACCGAACACTAAAAAATAAAAATAAAAAATATTTTTTTATAAAAATATTTTACATAAAAAATATTTTATTAAAAAAAATACTTTATATTAAAACGAACAGAACCTAAATTCTTTTGATACTTTAAGATGAAAGAAAATATTTTAGCCCACAGAGTTCATGTTGGGCTTGGATTAGGCCTCTTTGGGCACGGCCAAGCTTACTTTTGCAGGCTTGAATGGGCTTGGGTGGAACAACGGACCATTGACTATTTTTACATCTTTATTAGGGTTTATCCGTTTGTCTGGATATAAAATATTATTAGATATAAAAGTAAATATAAAATAAATAGATATAATATTAAATATGTTATACTTGAATATATACATATACCATACTTGTTTTTATGACGGATATGAAAGGATATAAATTTATAAAATATAGATAAAAAATAAATTTTCCTATTTGCCCTCATAAAAACCTAATTATACCTTTTACGTCCCTTAAAAAAAGAAAGGAGCCACACACCTTCAAAAGAAAAAGGGTGAAATCTGAGACTCACTGTTGTTTGCATTGGACGCTCATCCAGCTGATTAATCTCGTTGGCTGGTGCTCAGCTAATTTTCTATTATAAACTGATTTGAGAGTGAACTTTTATATATATATATATATACACACACACATAAGAATGGAGGGCAAATTTGTCTTTTACAATGAGAGGATATAATAATATAACTTCTCTCCCCTGTTATATATTATCCAGGGAGATGGGGGCAAGTTGGATTGTATATCTATGTCATTAGAAACCACCAAACAGTGGATATAAGATCTTGTTGGATTATATTTCCAATCCCATAAACTTTATACCCCAAACAAACAGGGCCTTAAGGTTATACCGTTATAGGCCCAGAATGAATGAATTTGGCTTATTGACTTATTTGACTTTGTAGATTAAATGTTTTTAGTAATTTTTTTTTATTATTAAATAAAACTATTATACTTTTTAACGGCTCTCATTGAGACGAGTCAAAAAAATAAATTTTTTTGATCAATATATTTAAAAAATTCAGAAAAGACAAAAATAAGCAAAAATAAACTAATAAACCAAATTTTATATTGCTTAAGTTAAAATAAATAAAAATAAGTCAATAATCAACATTTGCCCAAACAGGCCCATAGTATTAAAAAATAGCCTTGATAGTTTTTGTTCTTTAATTTTAAAATACACTAACTTTCCCGAGTTTTGCAATTAATGCATAAATACTCATGTAGTTTAAGAAATTACCATCTCTTTCGTGAAATTTTTAGTCTTATTATAAATTCATCTATTTTATTAATCAATAATTAGTTAACGGTTAGATGGAGTTGATGTCAATAATTAAAAATTCTAAAACATTAATTCTATTAATGTTAATCCTCTCTAATTTCTCTTTGTACAATATGAAAATACTAGGAATAATCCACATATATATTAATTCAGGAAGAAGAACAATAATTTTCTAATTCCCCAGAGTGCTTTGTATTAACTATAAACTTCATGTGTAATTTGGGGGCAGGGGGAACGCTACTACTAGTAATTTTTAGTTTTCTGTTAATAATTTTGACTATAATATATAATATTTTTTAAATACTTATAATTTCTGTTAAACTATTTTTTTTTTCTATTTTAGTTACAAGTTACAATTTTTATCAAACACTCATAACTTCTATTATAAATTACAATATACAAATTACTAATTTTAACAATACCAAACACTACATTTATCCCTAATTTTGTTATCTATAAATTTATAATTTTGTTTTATATAACCCATTATGCTTTCGCTCATTATTTATTATTTTACATAATTTCACATAGTGCATACATACATATCAAGACAAGCTTGAATATAACAAGGTTCAAAATATGTTTTTAACATAGAAATGCCCTAAATTAAGCAAAGTTTTAACAAGTCAAGCCTAAATAAATTGGTACATTTTACAACCATCTGCACATGGTGTTTGGAGAAGTAAAAAGTGTGCAAAATAAATAGTTTAACATTTTTGCCAACTTTTTCCTCTATCGCGTAATAATTAGAATTTTTTTGATAGGAAGGGAGACGGAAGAAGTAACTCCATTTGATCTCTCTCTCTCTCTCTCTCTCTCTCTCTCCAAATCTCCTTCTTCCTCTCTTTTGCTATGTCATGTGTGTGATTAATTTGTGTTTTGTTTTATACTTTTAGTGTGTTTTTTATTATTTCATCACTTGTTTTCCACAATTTATTTTCCTAGGATCGATAGGGTTTTTAGATCTAGACATTCATAATACCGATATAAGTAGATCGACGCTAATAACATTAAAGTTGAGACTAAACGAGCACCTCTGACCTTCAATAACTATTTTTATAAGAGTTGAATAAAGATTACAATGCTATTTTTATTATCCGTGAAAAAAAAGTAGTGTCATGCATGTCATAGTAATCGATTTTTTGTCACTATTGTTCACTAAGTCTTTTTAGCATGTTATAATAATAACTACTTGCATGAAGATTTATGATATTCTTGAGTGAAGTTTAGTTTTCTCCACGTGGGATTTTTTTCTTTTCACGTGGATGTTTTTTTCTTCATTCATTTGGAGAGTTGTGCATCTAATGTAACTTTTTGTTTGACTCTATGATGAAAAAAAAAAATATTATACACACCACATCAGAAGGTGCATGATACACAACATGCATATGTGATAGTTAAAAACTATTACAAATAAATAAAATAAGTCACCCGCATATATTGATTTTTGTTGCCACATGTACATCTTGTGTATCATGCGTTGTACTATGCTATGCGGTGTATTAAAATTTTTTATGTTAAAATTGCAATATATTTAAATCTCCTGAACTTTCTTGATAAAACTAAAAAATATACTTTTCTATTAATCCCAATTGTTATCAATTACGTTTTATAATCACGTGTCCTATAATAACTTGATGTTTTAGTGAATATTTTTAATTTTAGTTCAAATTTTTACAATTTTTTAAATCAAAAAGGTGAAAATAAACCATTTTCACACAAAAAACAACTTATTTTCACCGTTAGTAAATTTTTTCCGACACGTGTTTTTAAAATTTTTAAAAATCTTTTTGACAGGAGGAATTAAGAAAAAGAAATTAAATACAAATATAGAAAAAAAAAGGTTCGGAAAGACAAAAGTAAACTATTTAAGAGAAGTTTTGCTAACACCACACACGCATATATATAAATGACATCAACAAAACACAGAAAATAATCTCAATGAAGCATATGAGTGTGGGATTTAATTATTTATTTAAAATTATTTATTTACTTATACAATTTAAATACATATAAATAACTGACGTCATTATTATGTAATTAATAATTACAGATTTTCCGTGTTCTTAATTTTTTGTTATTGTCATTTTCTTTTCACTCACCGTCGTTTTTATGAGTAATTATTCGGTGCTCTTAAAGTATTATATAGCAAGTTTATGTATTACTCCCATTCAATATAATAGTAATAAATTTTACTATTGGACATAATAACTCATCTTTATTGACTAATTAAAAAATAAAAATTAAATCACATTATATAAATTATAATTATTTATTTATTAAGAGTATCATTTACATGGTACTCCAAAAGTGCCTAATAATTTGCACCTCTCTCGTGAGTTGTTTACAGGCTGGGCTTTTGGGTGAGAATCATTAAATTCTGAACAGGCCTGGCCCATAAATTTGAGGTGTAATTTGTAACAACCAAAATGTAGGGGCACCAATGGCCAAACTCTTTATTTGGAAAAATTATTGTACGGATAAAGAATACTACGTCAATATTATGACATAGTGTGGTTATTCAATTGGGAAATAATGTTGTTTTTAATGTGGGATCACCTTAATATGCTATAATTAATTTTTTTAGATTCCATTTCTTTTGATGTAATAAAATTTTTTTTATATAAATTTATTTTTTTAAAAATACTTTTTTTGTTTTCATTTTTTTGGTGTTTGGGCGTTACACAAAAAAATTTTTAGAAAATAAAAATAGAAGTCGTTGTTGCCACTTATAGCCGTCGCCACCATCCCGCTGCAACTGTCACCATTACTACCACCACCATTACTGTCTCCACCATTGTCGCAGCCATCACCTCTGTTGCCATCATTAGTACTACCATCATACAATGAAATGCATTTTTTTTTGTAAATCAATTTTGGTCATATAAAATAAAATATTTTTATGTTCTTTTTATCAAATAAACACTAAAAAATAGTTAAAATATTCTGCATCAAAACAAATTGAATCTTAATGTAACACTAATTTTTAAAATTATGAATACATAACGTGCATGAATTGCTCTAAAACTATAAATAATTGTAGCTTTTA
>JAULJZ010087296.1:0-12426 GCA_032270985.1 Heliamphora pulchella
ATTAAAATATTAACTCTTAAAATATTCTATTTAAATTTTATCTATTTTTAAAATATAATAATACTCTTTAATTATAATTTATTATCACCACTACCAACTATATATAATTAATATCAAATATATAGAAGAGGAGAATTGTTCAATTTGAACAAAAAATTAAAAAAAATTAATTTAAAAGCTAAGTTATCAAATAATTTATTTTAAATTAAATTTAACTTTTTTATTTAAAAACGTAAAAAAAAAAAGATTTTAAACATGTTGTCAAAGGCTTCGTTAGCAATTTAGTTTTAAAATAGCCTTTTAACTTAAAATTGTATTAAGTTAAACAAGTAAAAAGTTTGTTTGCTAAATCTTACAGGTGTGATTTTAATAAAAAATCTTAGCTTAAAGTGGTTTTAAATAAAAAAAATAAGAAAAAAGTTATTATAATTTTTAAAAATTTATTTTTACATAATTTTATATTCAATATCGATATTGTTTGATAGATTTTGAAGATTAGATTTTAAAAATATAATTTTATATAAAAAATAGATATGTATAACAAAAGTTGTGTTATTTTTTAAGCTAATATATTTTTTAGTATATTAATATTTTATTTATAAAAAAAAAAACTCTTAGCACAAATCATTTTCTTTTTCTTAAAAAAAATTAATAGCATATAAGAAATGCATTTATTTTTTAAAATAAAAGGAAATCTTTCCTCAATGGTCCAACAAAATAATAAACTTTTTCTTGACTTTAGGCTTCAATTAAAAAGGGTTGAGGTCTCAGTTTAGCAACTTGCTTTTAAGTCAGATTTTTTTGTTTACACTTATTTTGAGTTTAAAAATTCAAACATTTGTTTAGGAGAGGTATGGGGGTGATTTTAAGCCAAAAATTTAAAGTAGATTTAAATCAAAATGCAAAAAATTTGCTTAAAATTTCTATAATTTTTAAAATTTTATTTTAAAATAATTTTATACTCAATTTATATCTTGTTTTATAGATTTTGACGAGTATATTTTAAAAATATATTTCTTTTATAAAAAATAAATTTATATAATACAAGTTATAATATTTTTAAGAAATATATTTAAAAAAATATGCATAAAGCAAAAAAGTTAAAATCTTTCGAGTTGAAAAACGAGGTCTTTTGGCTTTTTAGACTTTAAATAAAAAAATAAAAAATTTAACTTAAAATGAACTTAAAATTAATTGCCAAACAATAAATTCAAAAAAATACTGAGAAAATGATTTAGATGGTTGAAATTCATATTTAATAGAATGTGGAATACACTTCAATGAATCTCAACCATCCAAATCACTTTCTGAGTATTTTTTTGAGTTTTGTTTTTGAGTTCATAACATTACTTAAACTGAATCCACTCAACTAATAAATGTTGGGTACTTAAATTAGTTCGATTCTTGAATTTTTTGAATCTCTTGTGCACTTTAACTTTAAGCGATAAAAAGTACTATATATTTAAAAAAAATATTAAGAATCTTACTATGAATTGAAAGATAATTGTTTAAATTTAATAATTTATTATGTGGGTTATGCTATAAGTAAATATGAACATCAATTTTGAATTCTGGGTAGATTTTTAGTTATATTTCTTAGGTATATATAGTGCTAACTTTAGGCATTAAATGTGGATGAGGAGTGCGTGCGTTCCGTGTTGTGCTATTGAGAGATAGTATGCTGCTATGCCGTTAATGAGCTCAAATATGTTATAATCGAATTAGTTCATTAGATACATGGGGCTCACTAATTTTGTTATTTATACAAAAAAGAAAGTTGATTTAGTGTCTATATTTATGTTATCGAAAAATATTTATTTAATTATTTTTAAAAAAAATAATATTTACTTTTCATTTATTTGTAGGTAAATATAATTTAATTACATAATTATAAATACCAAATAAATTTTATTTTTTTATATAAATAATATACTCGACTAGCTCCAAATAATATACAAATCTGATGACGATGTATTCGATAGCCGAGCCTACCAAAGCACAAATTTTTGAAAACTTTATCCCTCAATTAATAGCACATTACGCACCCCTCGTCTGCTTAGCTCTCAAATTTTTTAAAACTCATTCTTTATTTCATTCCATTTTTGCTAATGGCCTCTCAAAAATGAGTTTTCTTCATGATTTCTAAATCCCAGCAAGATTTTATTAAAAAGGAAAAAGAAAAAAGAAAAACGTGTTGAGGCTTTTATTCTTATACTCTAAAGTCAACTTTGACAACTTTTCTAAATAAGATAACTTTGAATATGAGCGAAATGCTAAAGAAATTATTTATATAATTTTTTTTAAAAGAATTTATTTTGAATTCTTTTACTCCTAATAATAAGACTAATAAGATTAAATTAGATGAAAGTAAAATCAAATTTAATTTCTAGAGATGAGAACAAAAGAAAATTAGATGAAAAAATTAGAGTACTCTCGATTGCTTGAAAAAACGATATTTGATAATCTTGAGTAGGGTATTTAATTTTGGTGCATATTGATATCTTGTGTTTAATGTTAAGTCTCTTTTAAGACGTTTGAGCCATTGTATTTTTTTGTATTTGGTTTCTTCTTATTTTCTCAGGCTGTGGGAGTAGTTTTTTTAGTTTAATTTATTTTTAATCTGTAATTTTATATATTTTTTAGTATATTAATAATTTATTTATCAAAAAAAACTCTCAGCACAAATCATTTTCTTTTTCTTAAAAAAAAATTAGTAGCATATAAGAAATGCATTTATTTTTAAAAATAAAAGGAAATCTTTCCTCAATGGTTCAACAAAATAATAAACTTTTTCATGACTTTAGGCTTGAATTAAAAAGGGTTGAGGTCTCAGTTTAGCAACTTGGCTTTTAAGTCTAATTTTTTTGTTTACACTTATTTTGAGTTTAAAAATGCAAAAATTTGTTTATGAGAGGTATGGGGTGATTTTAAGCCAAAAATTTAAAGTAGATTAAAATCAAAATGCAAAAAAATTGCTTAAAATTGCTATAATTTTTAAAAATTTATTTTTAAATACTTTTATACTCAATTTATATCTTGTTTTATAGATTTTGACGAGTATATTTTAAAAATATATTTCTTTTATAAAAAATTAAATTTGTATAATACAAGTTATAATATTTTTAAGAAAAAAATTAAAAAAAATATGTATAAAGCAAAAAAGTTAAAATCTTCTTAGTTGAAAAACGAGGTCTTTTGGCTTTTTAGATTTTAAATAAAAAAATAAAAAACTCAACTTAAAATGAACTTAAAGTCAATTGCCAAACAAGACCTGAATAAATTTCTTGAGTCACGCTTATTAAGAAAAAACAAAACTTTCACGTTTAAAAACCAACAAAATGGAAATCATTTTTATTTGAAATAGCAATAGCGGAGAACTTCTTTTTGATAACGATGGTCGTAATCTCTTTTAAATTATATGATGGTATTGTTTGGCAATTTGCATTTAAGTTGGTTTTTTTTAAAAGTCAATTTAAGAAAAATAAATCAAAAATTCATTTAAGAGAGGTATGGGACAACTTTAAGCCAAAAATTTAAAGTGGATTTAGTCTGATTAATAAAATATTATATTTTCTCTCAAAAAAAGATTTAAAGTGAACTTAAGGCAAAAGATAAAATCTTTTACTTAAAATTGATATAATTTTTTAAATTTTATTTTAAGATAATTTTATATTCAATATAGATTTTATTTAATAGATTTTGACGAGTACATTTTGAATATATAATTTTTATAAAAAATAAGTTTTTATAATAAAAGTTATAATATTTTTTAAAAAAATATAAAAAAATATGTAAAAAAACAAAAAAGCTAAAACCTTTGAGTTAAAAAATCAGATTTTTTAGTTTTTTAGATTTTAAACCAAAAAACAAAAAACTTAGCTTTAAACAGTCAGTTGCCGAAGGAGGCCAATGTGAAACGAAAGGAAAAAAAACTTAAATAAAAAGGCATGTTTTGAGATTTCAAATTTGTTTGGTTTCGATTTAAAACATAATTTTTTTGTTTTTATTTAAAATTATAAAAAAATAATTAATAAATCACTATCTTTTTGTCACTAGGTAATGACTTAAAATCCACTTTTAAAACTAAATAAAATTAGTATTAATTTAATTTAAATTAAATAAAATAAAAAATCTAATTTTATGCCCAATTACAAATGAATTGAACCATTTATTGCATGTTTGGGATAACTTTTAACCTTTGTTTTTAAGAGGTTTAGTTTTTTTAAAAAAAGTGCGAGTGTTACGAATAATTTATATTGTCAAATCTAATTTAAAAAAAGTGTGAGTGTTACGAATAATTTAAAAAAATAGATATTAGAAGAAAAAAAAGCAAAAGAAAAAGATTTGACTTTTTTTATATTGTCTTAAAAGCCGTGCAAATTTATTATCTAAACAAATCAATATAAAAAATAAGTTTTTTTTAAATAAAATAAAAGCTAACTTTATTATGATTCCAAACAGGGCCTTAGTTGTAACCAACTGCACACTTCATTGATAACATAATTGCTTTACCTGGCGCGCGACCCGAGTTTTAACCACCCCCACATAGACATAGGGGAAATTAACGGTTTATAAAAAAATGATTTAGGTCTAAATTGGCAATTTTGTTTTTTTTGATTTTTTGGTTAAAAATTATAAAAATTTAAAGTTATAAAAAAAGTTAAAAAATTAAAAAGTTAAATCAAAATACAAAATTTTAAAATATTCTATTCAAATTTTAACTATTTTTAAAATATAATAATACCATTTATTTATAATTTATTTACTAACATTACTAACTATATATAATTGTTAATATCAAATATATATAAAGGTAAAATTATTCACTTTGACCAAAAAAATAAAAAAACTAATTTTTTAAACAAACAATCAACTTAAAAAAAATTAACTTAAAAGCTAAGCTACCAAACCTACTTTAAACCCAGTTTAACTTTTTGACTAAAAATAGAGAAAGGTAAAAAAAATTATTTTTTAAACTAATTACCAATTGGATTAAATTTTTATTTTTGTAGAATAAATTTTAGAAATAAAAGTACTAAATTCAAAAAATTAGTGAAAAAGCTTGTCTGAAAATCATGAATGTGGTGGCATTGAATTGTTAATTAACCAGCATGGAAAATGGTATTATCAGATATGATACAATACAGTTAGAGTTGAATGCGAGAAGTCTACTCTCAAAAAAGCTAAATTATTGAGATGTTTTACTATGAAGTAGATAATGGTCATTTTCTTAGAGTTCTTTATCTTTAATGTTTGATTTGAATTTGGCATTTTATAATGATTATATTTTAATAGTACTTGATGTGATTATTTTTTTTATGATAAGAAATATAATCTTATTGGATTTGACTATTTTTTTTAACAAATAATGTGTCACTATACATAATATTAGGGCCCTTTACGATAAAATTAACTTATTTATTTATTTATTTAAATTAATTTTTTATATTTAGTAAATTTTTTTTATCATTTAGTTAAATTATTATATTTTTTAAACTTCTGTTATTGAGACGAATCAAAAAAATAAAAAATTTTAATTAAAATATAAAAAAATTTAAAAAAAAAACAAAAATAAATAAAAATAAATCAATAAACTAAATAAATAAGTTTATAATTAAAATAAATCAATAAATCAATAAGAAAATTTATCCAAACAGACCCTATATCTAATATTTAAGAAATTTTACATAATTTATGCATATAAGTTGTCGTGTAAGAGAGTACTCAATTTAATAGTTATAACATCATTATAGAAATAAAACAATTCAAAAAAAAATATCAACTTCAAATACTCTCGTTTTATTAGAAAAAAAAAATACAATCCATATTTTTTAAATGAAATCGGGGAGGTCGTGACTACCCCCATTTAGTTACTACCCCCATTTTGATTTAATAGAATTATATTTAAACTCATCTCTTGTGACATTAAAAGATTGACAAGTGGTAGATATTGAAAATTATTTTGCTCTCAAGCCCTCTTACTTATTGTTAGGGTCCATTTGGTAATTAAATTAAAAGTTAATTTTTAATTTTTTTTTGTATTTTTTAGCTAAAAACTAAATTGGGTTTAAATTAGGTTATTTGCTAATTTAGTTTTTAAGCTAGTTTTTTTTAATTAATCGTTTCAATAAAAAATTATTTTTTTTTTATTTTTTTATTTAAAGTAAATAATTTTATCTTTATATATATTTGATATTAACATTTTTATGTAGTTGATAATAATAATAAATAAGTTATGAATAAGAATATTTTTATATTTTAAAAGTGGTTAAAATTTGAAAAAAATATTCTAAAAATTTGTGTTTTAATTTGATTTTGACTTTTTAATTTTTTTTTCCAAATAAATAATTTTGATTTTTTTAAATATTTTTAACCAAAAAAATCAAAAATCAAAAATTACCAATCAAAACCTTAATTCTCGTAATATATTTTTAAAAAATCCCTACAATATTTACATTACCATATTATTCTAAACCTTCTAGAATAGGATCAAAATAACTTGTCATAACTTTTGCATCCTAATAAATTCACTTTTTCATGGAAACACTAAAATCATTTATTTTAATTTCACTAATTTCTGGTCAAATATAAAAGATCAAATAAGAAAAATTATTGGTGAATATTTTTCGATACATAAACTAATCACAGCCTTGATTAATTAATTATCTCGTAAATAAAAAATATGAGAAACAACTTAATGTAGAAATGATATTGATGGGAATTAAGTTCCGACTAGAGCCACGTGGAACACACGTGGAAGGCCGTACATGGCAACAGTTCTTTTTAGCACGACACGTACCTCGGTATATTCATATTAGCTCGGACAATAAGTTGAGCCATACGACGGTATATTTGGGCTCTGGGGACCTCAAGACTTAAGACCCGAACTTAAAGAGGGTTCGGCCCAAACTCCGAAGACATGGTGTTCGGCACCATTATGAGGAATGCTCGGCATTCATAGCCGAGCAAGACGAGCTGCCTGAACCCTGGGGCCGAGCTAAATGGTTGATATTTAAGATCATGTCCCACGATACGCGTGTCAGAAAAGTGATATGATAATAAGAGATCAGTTATAAATAGGTTAATTCAGGGGCTAGGACACCAACTAGGGATGGCTTAACCTTAGCCCAAATTAAGCCTAAATGCTGATGAATATCTTGACATAACAAAAAACACTTGCAGAAAGATCTTGCAGAGAGATCTAATGATGGCACTGATAAGACACTATCATTAATAACTATGCATAGATCAGAGAGGAAAAGTACAACCCGACCTGCTCGGATTGAGTCGGACTCCATAAGCTGGTCAAGTATATTTCTTCCTATAAATAGCCAGCCAATTTGAGGATACAGGTAGACTCTCTATTACTAAGTCAAAACTCTGCTAAAATTTTCTCTCAAATTTTTTTCACTTTCTCAAATTTTGTCTGACTTGTTCGTCGGAAGGTTTACCGATATAAAGCTATCGGCGGGCATCTCACCCCTTTTTTGTGCAGGCGTATACGTAGAATCATCTCTTGACATATTAGCCAATTTGAACGGGACCAGATCCCAATCTTAATCCCCTATATATTAATGTTGTATTCAAATTTTATTCATAAATTAATTTTTGGACGGGACCGTTTATCTATTCTTAAATAAAGATCTAATAAACAAATACCTAATAATCATAATTGTGTGGGACCATCGTTATCTTTTCCTTTCCTCTCCTGTCTCTACGCTTGTTTGGGGTCCTCATGTGATCCAGTCACGTTAGTGTGGGCTGTGATTTCAAATTTATTTTAATTAAAATTTTAAAATTTAATTAAAATTGTTTATTATGTTAAACTCATCGAGTAGGTAATTTTTGTAAAACTTAGATAAATCAGTAATTATTATCTATCTGATCAGATTATATTTGTTTTGAAAAATTAATTAGTTTATAATATTTAGAGAATAAAATATCATACAAATGTATCTGCATCATATAGTTAACAAATTTTGATTAATCTAATATTTTTTATAAAGATTAACTACTCAATGAATTCAATATTGTAAATTATTCTAATTAAATTTTAAAATTTTAATTAAAATTAATTTAAATTCACAACCCACTCTACTGTGACCGGTCACACCAAGGAAACGAGGGAAATTTTTGCAAATCAAGTTAAACAAGATATTTGTAAGTGGGGACATTATGGCCTCGTTCGGTATATTTATTTATTTATTTATTTATTTATTTTTAATTTTAATGAATTTTTTTATTATTTAGTCGAACTATTATACTTTTTGACTATTCTTATCAAAATGAGTTAAAAATAATCTAATCAGTCACATTTTATATTACTTATTTTTAACTTTTTATTCATGTTTTGTTTATTTTTTTAATTTCTTTAATTTATCTTATCGAGATGATTTGAAAAATAAAAAAATTCTAGTCAAAATATCAAAAGGCTAAGAAAAGATTTGGCCTTATTTGGGACAATTGCTTATTTGTTTATTTTATTTAGTTTATTTTGGTGGTTAAAGAACTTTTTTTCATCATTTAGGCTCCGTTTGTTTCGAAGTAAAATATTTTATCGTTGAAAATATTTTACATGTAAAATAATTTTATAAAAATAAATTTTTTTACTTATATTTTTTGGTATTTGGTTAATATTTGAAAAATATTTTCAATAAAGGAAATAAAAAAAAATCGCTACCATGAGAATGACAAAAGGTCGGAAGAATTAGGTGAAGAAATCGAGTGAAGGTTTGAAAGGTGCAATTCCAAAATTAACTTACGAGTTAATTTTTTGTAAGTCAAATTTGGTCTAATGACGTAAAATATTTTACTAAAAAAATATTTTACATAGATATTATCAACTAAACAATGAAAAATAAGTACAATATTTTACCCAAAAATATTTTACGTCGAAACAAACGAAATTTAAAGTTAAACTATTATATTTTTTGATTATTGTTATTGAGATGAGCAAAAAAAGTAAAAACGTTTAATCAAAATTTAAAAAGTTCCGATAAAATAAAAATAAGTTAAAATAAGCTAATAAGTCAAATTTTATATTATTTATTTTTGTTTTTAATAAAATCTTTCATCTTTTGATCAAAATTTTTTATTTTTTTGGTTCATCTCATCGAGATAGTTCAAAAAAATAAAAAAACTAGGCAATAAATAAAAAAACTTTAAAAAAACAAAGAATAAGTAAAATTAATGGAATTTAACCCAAACAAGGTCAGAAATAAGCAAAATTTTTAAAATTGAGAGAGAGAGAGAGAGGGAGAGATTTTGTATTTAATTGCATGAAAAGGTAGGTTTTGGATAAGGTTGTAGGATGAAGAGTTTGGTGGAACAGAAATCTTTCTACTCATGAGCCTGATTAACATATAGTTTTAAAGTTATATTTTTATGTTTTTAAAGTTACATTTTTATTTAATCAATTTTTTTAAAATTAATTGATTAAATAAAAAATTATATATTTTTGTTTTTGGCTCACATTAAATATTATCTCTCTATATAGTTGATTGTAATCATCATATATAATTGTATTAGTTGTAAATTAAACCAGAATCGTTATTGTCTTTTAAAATGGGTTAAGGGTTTGAATAGAATATTTTAGGAATTAGTATTTTGATTTAATTTTTTAATTTTTTTAAAAAAATTTTACCAAATAAATTATATTAATTTTTTAATATATATTTTTAACCAAAAATTAAAAAACTTAAATTGCCAATCAAAACACTCGCTCTCTCTCTCTTCTTATATCTATCCAATGAATAGGATGTTGCCTACTTCGTGTGCGGAATGGGAAAGGTGCTGTGTAAAGCTTATAGTTTAATTTTGGAAACTATTTTTATGAGTAAAACCATTAATTAAATAGAGCTAATTGAGTTTGTTATTTACATTGAAGTTTAAGTTAATAAAATACCTATAGTTAAGTGATTGGATAATATTTATTTAACAATTTTTTTAAAAAATTATAATTTTTATTCATTTGTTTATAAAAGAATATTATTTGATTACTTAGCTAAAGGTATCAAATTAACTTAAATTTTTATGTGAATAACAAACTCAACGAGCACTACATATTAAACGAATCTTATTATATAAAAGTTTAAAAATTAAATAATAAATTCTATACAACATGATATTATATATTTGCTACACAACAACTTCCCTATTCCCCTTGGTGTGCAGGTAGAAAATGGGTTGGATAAGCTCTCTCTAAATCCTCTCTCCTCAATACCCATTAACATTTCCTTTTAAGGTTTGGTCTTTAAAAAAAGATAAACAAATTTTATTGTTTAAAAAACCAACAATTTTAATTAAAAATAATATGTTTAACTTTAAACTGTTTATTTTATAGAATAAAATTTGATTTGTACATACATCTATCAATGTCTAAACAAATTAAATATTTATATAAATAATTTTAATTGTAGAGTTTACGAAATGAACAATCTCGATATTCACATTGTAGAATCATTTTAAGCTCATATAATAAAATCTTAATAGATCTTGAGGGTATTGAGTGAAGTTTATCTCTCTGCTTTTCTTCTACCTAAATATAAATTACAATTTTCCCAACTATACAATCTTCCCCCTTTTATAAATTGAAGAATTCAATTTATTATTATTTATTTTCTTTCATTATCACAAAGTTGGGTAGATCAAAGTTGTGTTATAACTAGTTGAAACATAAAGCATACAAAGAAAAGGACATGTTAGTTTAATATCGTTTTCTTGTTCATTTATTTTTTAACCATAATTCGGCCACAATTTCCTTCTCCAATTAGTCAAATTGGCACATACTATGCTTGTGTATTTTTAAATTTATTATAATAAAAAATAAATTATTTTTTTTAAATTGAAACCGATTTAATTATAAGAAATGGAGTAGTGGAGTAATGTAAATTTCAAATTATACTCTCAAAATCTTAAAATAAAATTTGTCATAGAAAAAATCATTTTGGATAAAATTAAGTATCGAGTGTAGATTTTGTATTATGCGGATCCATATAATTAGGATTTTATAATTGTATGAGGATTTGAGTTTTATAATTATACGACGACTAGGATTTTAATTGGGTTTGTTTATAAATATAAACTTTATAATTATAGTAAATTGTGTGAAAAGTTGAATCAAATGGGATAGATATATATGAAGAGAATAAAAAATATTAGGGGCACTAGGGTGATTTTTGAGCGGGGAAATAAAATTTATTTCAAGGCTCTGGTCATAGATATTGGGTTTTGGGAAATTTTTTATATAATAATTGTATATTTTACGGTTATAGTGAATTATCTATTTTGTCCACGGTAGGTTGTGCCGAACCATATAAATCTTTGTGCCATTTTCTTTTTAGTGTGCGCAAGAATGTACTTCCAGTTGCGCTTGGAGATTGGTTATAAAATTTCGATATAAAATTCGTACAGCTTCAATTTTAAAGAACAGCAACTGGGTATAGTCTCCTTAGGTTTTGGTGTTTAACAAAAAGAAGAGAAGAGGTAGTATATCTGCTTTCATAAGTTTTTGTTTGCATCTAGGATATAAAGAGGGAAGAGAAAAGAAAAAAGATACGTGTACAGACTACTAATGACCGACCAAACATAGATGTGAAACAAAGATTAAGACTTTTTGGTATCAAGAGTCTTAATTTTTATTTTACATCTGTATTTGATCAGTCATTCGTATCTGTACATGCAGTACAGCTGAAGAGAAAATAAAAACCAAAAAGCAGCCTGAAAATGAAGAGAAAGTCTCATTCTTTCATGTTTAGGATTGCAGAAATAATTTGGCTTTCATTTGATTTTGATTTTTTTTTTCTCATTATTATCCGAACAAATAAAACCAGAATAATCAATAGAACAGTATGATCACAATACGCAAACGAATTTATATGAATTGGCTGGTGCTCCTGTGACCACATGCGCAGGATAAGTTTCACATAGGGATAATTTTGAAGAAAAAAGGTTCAAGAAGCCGCAAATGCCCCTTTATACGAGAAAATTCTAAAATAGATTGGGTTCAAAAACACATTGAGAGTGCTTAGCATTGTTAAAATTAGAAGTTTATAGATTATAATTTATAGTAAAAATTTTAATTTACAGATAAAATTAAAAAAAATAATTATAATTTATACTAAAAGTTGTAGGTGTTTGAAAAATTTTATAATTTATAATTAAAATTAATAACAAAAAACTAAAAACTATTAAAATAATCTTATTATTTGCCTAGTCAGGTCGAGCAAATCCCGAACAAGTTATAAGAATAACTCAGGTTTGCATTCAGACACCAGACACTATATATATACTATTATAACAAGTAAAGAATGAATGTGAAGATGTGAAATATGTAAACGTGATCAGAAATACAAAACGGAGAGAGACGAGGTTGGGTGAAGGAGAAGACTAATTGAGTATGGAGTACTGGCAGTATGAACAATGTAT
>JAULJZ010087307.1:0-12425 GCA_032270985.1 Heliamphora pulchella
CCAAAACTTTTACAGCTTCTTTAAAATTGTCACTTAGAGATAATCCATACTATGTTGTTGTCAATGGGCCTTTTACAAGCATAACAATAACAAAATTGAGTTCTATACAAGATTCATCTACAACTAGATCTTATTTTACTATTTATGAAACTACAAGTAATATAGCAATGGAATGTGTTAAAGCAATCCATACGAGAGAGGATAATGTTGTACAAGAGAAAACTAGAACCTCTAACGAAAACACAATAGCACATGCTTTAAAACTGCCTGCTAATTTCTTTTCCTTATTGACATGGGAATTGGAACACAGTACAACTGAGAGTGTTGTTGTTCATAAAGGATTATTAAGTTTAGCTCTAATGAACACTGCACTACGTACTAGTGTTAATAATGATCAATTTTCTCAATGTGCAGAGCAAATCAGATTTTTGTTCACCTCAAACATTGTATTAGGAGTTTATTATTTCTATTCAGGAGTAAAGAGGTAATTAGAGTTTCTGCAAGTCAGCTGTCAACCATAACGACCAAACACAATTTTAGGTATGATGCACGTAGATCTTTTTGGGCAGTGCCAAAGTCTTACCATGTAAAGTTGGCCTACCAAAACGGTTTATGGAATTTAGGTTGAGAAGGAAATGGTCTACTTTGCGATAGTCTTAGTGGGAATCTTAGTATATACAACCGAATGGTGAGAATGCGCAGAGAAAAACTATTAATATTAAGAGTCGGGAGTTCATGAGATTTGGAAGAGGTGGAGAGTTATTGCCACGGTTCATTGGTTTATTCAAGATTCTTGAGAGAATCAGGGAGGTAGCCTATCGGCTGGTTCTACCTCTATAGTTATTTTCAGTACATGATGTCTTCCATGTACCTATGTTGTGCAAGTATGAGCCTAATTTATTGAATGTTTTGGATTGGTTTGAATTACGAATACAGGGTTATATTACGAATGAGGAATGATTGAAGGAAATCTTGGCCACGAGAAAGGCAACATGGGAACGAGAATATAATGTTTGCTTCAAGTATCTAGAGTTGTTTGAATCATAACGAGGGACGAATTTCGAGGACGAAATTCCCCAAGGAGGGAAGATTGTAGCGACCCGGTACGTTTTTTTTTAGTTCGGTTAATTATTTTGATATAAATGAATTGCCGGGATAATGATTTGAGATCAATTCTGTGAGGTCAGAAAATTTTGATAATATAATTTGGATTATTTAAAATTAACTTAAGGATAAATTGGTTGGTGTGGATATAATTCTATATATACATATATTTGGAAGTGCAGCATTCTAGAAAAAAATAAATAAATAAATAACGCAAAAAAAAAAATGCCACACGATTTTTTTTCCCTCTTCCCGATGCTTCTCATCTTCCATCTCCCTTCCTTTTTGGCTCTTCCATGGGTAGCATAGCTATGAATCATTGTGGAACCTTCTAGGCTTGGGTTGGCAAAAACATAAAGAGGGAACAACCCAATTTTCTTCTACCCGGTGGCACTTTCTTCATTTCTTCTCTTCTTCTCATTTCTCTCGTGAATAGAGATTCAAGCTCCTAAAATCAATTTCTCTCTAGAAATTGAATGCTTTACATTCAAATTCGGATACTGCCATTAGAGATTCAAGCTTTATATTACAAAAGCTTCTCATAGGACCCTCTTGAAGCTAAAATAGAAACTGGCTGAAAATCAGGGGTTTCCGAAAATTAGGGATTTTGGCATCCATGGAGGTGGGTTTCAATTCTCTGTTTTTGTCTTCTCATTGCGAGCTTGGAGATAGAAATGGACAACAAGGGGGTAAAAGATCCAAAAACCCTATCTTCACCCCTAGCAGCGCCGACGGAAAACCTCTCCCTGTTCGCAACATTCACAATTGGAAGCTACAAAGTGGGATTCAATATATCCAAATCAAAGGCATCACGTTTGGTCAATCAAGGAGCTGAATCAAGAGGTGGCTGAAACCTTAGGGCTTGGGATTTTGGCCAAAATTGAAATTGGTGGCTCCAAGAGGTAGGATCTAGACTAACTTGGGTGAAATTCTATGATTTGTGTTGATTTTATACAAATTTGATAAAATACTTAAAAACCCCAATATTGTGAAACATTGGTTATTGACTACTTGAAACGTAAATTTTCTTTGAAAGTTTAAGATGAGAAATCTAATTCAAATTTGTGGGTTAGTAGATAAATCTATGGATTCTTGAAGCATGTGATATTTATTTTGAATCTATATAATTTCAAATTTGAAATGGATATATGTGTAATGATGGTAAACTTGAAGATATAGGGGAGAATAAGGAAATTCTTGCTATGTTTATGATTTACTAATTGAAACAGTAAAAAAAAAGAAAAAAAAAGAAAAAAAAAATGGTTTGGGTTCATCAATGGGAGTGTTGATGCTACAATAAATAGGAAATGGATTCAACAATAAAATTATGAACGTGATTATCATTGAATCATTAAAATGTTGGTAGGGCCCCACGACTTGTTGATGTAAATTGAATGATTTGAATGAATGAGTTAATTGGAGCAATTTGGAAAATTATGAAACTTGTATGAGAGTTGTGATTTGATGAACCATATGCTGTAATTGAATTTATAACAAAAAAAGAGAGGATGATTTGAAGATCGATCGATGATAAATTTTTGTTAGATGAATTTGTAACTTGGTTTGGGATATGTGACGCGGAACTGGAAAATGGGATAATATAGTCATTAAAGAACTTGATTTCTTTAATGTGAAGTTGATGAATTAGATCTACATTGAAATTATATTTGTGATTTAAGTAAGCAATTTGGAATAGTTATGGAAGTTTAAGTCATTCACGGTTTAAAACTTATTTAACAAATAAGTTTGGAGCCTGTCCTCACGAACATGTATTCTAAGGAATTTATGATATCAAGAAAATGATATACAACCTGATTTGGGCTGATGATATGAAATTAGAAACGGGATAAAGTAACAATTGTGAATGTGAAAAGAGGTTATGAAATTGTGAAATTGAATTGGGGAGATGGACTCTCGGTCGGTAATTAATATTGATATGGTTAATCAAATATTGAATCGAGGATGGTTGATGTGAATGTGATAAGTTGGGTTTGACTAGTTTCGCGGTGAAAGACCGGAAACTTGTGCAAGTAAGGTGCCCTATCCATCGGGTTAGTCCCCGAAAAGTTATGCATAGGTTGCCTACCCATTGGTGTTCCTCAGAAAAATCGAAAAAGGCAGTTGTCGTGGTGAGTTATAGAGCTATCTATTACCCAATGGTTTCGCGTAGCCTATTAGGAGAATAGGGAGGGGTTTCTATAAGTTGCACCCGACGTCGGTTCAGTATTAGATTGATGAAATGAAATGTAACTATGGACAATGAATTAATGAACTGAAAAGAAAGTTATTGATTTTATAATAGACAAGTGTGCATTGGTATTTAATAACTTATTAAAAAGAAAAAGAGAATGAATATGATAACTAAAGAAAGATAAATGGAAACTGTAATTTATGTCAAGGGAAGAAAGGAAGGGAAATAGAAGAATGCCAACCATTGAATTAGGATGAATAATGAGCTTAATAAAATTGAGGAGATAGACAGAGAAATGAGCAATTTTAGAAGAAAATTGTAAATCTAAATGTTGGATAACGAACCAAGAAAATGAAAATATGGATAAAGAGCTGATAAATTGAACAGAAAGTTAATGGTGTGGTAATGAATATGGTAGAAAAGAATGGTCTTCGGTATTTGATTAATGAAAAAATGGAAAAGAAATGCATAAAGTGCGAATCTATAACCTCATCGAAAATGTGATGAAGTAAATAAATGTGAATAATGAGTTTAACGAATTTGAGTACTAAAAGAAAATGAAATCTGATGCTAAAGAAGGTGAAATGATAAAAAGGATTAATGGGTTTTAGAAAGAAAGAATAAGAATGAACAAATGGCACTTTTAAATTTAAAATAAGTACGGATTATAACTCGGTTATGAAAATATTTTTTTTAAGTTGTTGCACACAAAAGTATATTCATTCACACCTCACAAATCATGTATTGCACTTTGTTTAGTCTTTACTCTACGAGTTTCGGCTCATGTTGGTTGCATCAAATATTTTTAGGTTTTAATAAAAGAAAAGTCAACAGAGGTTGGGGTCTTGAAGAATGTTTTGGAAGAAAGAAGCAATTTTATTATTTTGATTTACGGATGTAATTATATGTTTATATGTTTAAATTTTATGTATTTGCTTTAAAATATTGTATTAAAAAATTTCATGGAAACAATGAGATTGTTTTGGATGAATGTAATTAGTATATGAAATCAGTGAGATGCATATCCGATCTAATGCTCATGGAGATGGATGTCATAGTCATGAAATGAGGCTTGCTAGTCATTATGTAATTTAATTTTGTATAGTCGATATATAGTTGTGGTTGTGAGTTGGAATTCAGGCGGTGCCTGAGTATAGAATATTATTTGAATTCTATAGGTTTACAGAAAATTTGGAATAGTCCTAAAACATAGGAGACTCTGTCAAAATTTTTAAGAATTATACCTAGATTATTTTTGAAGTTTTGCATAGAAACTTTATTTTTCTTTAACGGAGCTTCTTACTATCAATCGAATTTTATAAAAAGGGTTCCATCGATTATCATGTAAAGTCGAGGTCGAGGTCATTATGTAGAGTTCATGTTTCTCAGAGTCGAGGGCGTGGCAAGAACACTTAGAATATTTCAAAACACAAAAGAGAGTTGGGAAAGAGAGCTATGGACGAAATTTGGGGGGTGTGGTCTCTTTAAAATGTATTTTGTTAGTTAAGAGAGGCATAATGAGTGATGTGTAAGATCTAAAAAGCCTGTGGCCACTAGAAATGCATGCATGGAAAGAAAATACAACAAAAAAAAATTAGATTGAGTGCAGAAGCCACCATAATGGTTGGCCATGTGAGGGGTTTTGGCTCCCGATTTGAATTTTGTATGCATATATTGATATGTTATATATTTAATGGTTTATATATACTACATTGTCCAAGAATTGTATTTAAAAAAATTAATTTAATGTATATTTTTAAGTATGATAACTAGAGTTTGAAATTATTATTGTCACGCCCCAAACACTAGGATCACGCGAAAACCCATCCAAACACCCTTTTAAGAAAAATAGGTTTTCACAGTTGGAAATCAAAATACAACATTTGGATAAAAGATTTCCAAGTTCAACTCTCATAAAACTGTAACATGCATTCTTATACATGAATAATCATATCGCCCAAAGGCGTAGAAAACCAGCCCAAACAGGCGTCACATGTAAAAGTACATGTCTCAAAAAGAAAAAACTACAGCAAGTCTTCCATCGCCTTTGTAACTAGGTCAACTCCACGTGCTCACCTGAAAAAGGTTTTACAGCAAAAATCTCACACCGTGAGCCGAAACCCAATAGAAAAATAGACTGTAAACTGTAATACAGGTCATGCAATCATATGGTGGGAGCGAACTCGACCACAAAAGCCCAAAACAGGTTTTTCTCTAAAAAACCATCAGTTTTTCATCCTTGAAACTATGCATGTAACCTGACAGATATCATGCCACAGTTAAGGGAAAGCAGTAAAACATAGCATTCTCCACTCGGGACACGCAGCCGAGGAGACACGATAAAATGTAACCCTATGTACCGACTCTGCCACACAGACAAAGGTAACAACTATAGATTCTCATCCATTACTTCGAACCCACAGGCTTAGTAATGACAAGTTCTATACGGAGTCACGACAACGACGCCATTAACGGAGGCAACCGACCCACTCAATTTACGGGATCTGATCCTGAGGCTACAGCGCACCCACACTCAATTTTTAGGACCTGAGCCCGAGGGTTCAGAGCACCCAAACTCAATTTACGGGGACTAACTTGAAGGTACAGTACACCTACGCTGCGCACGTTTTCGGACTTATACCGGGTAGCAATGGAAGCCCAACTCAATAATACCCACTATCACGATACATTTATGGAAAACATTTCAAAACCAACTAGAAAAACAGATATGCAACACATATATATAAGGAGAACCAATTCATGAACCATGGAGATCAAACAAAATATGTAAAAAAAATATATTTTCACCCAAAACATTTTAGAAGTTGAGACTCAACCCCGAGAGCTAGCTCCAAACCTTCAACAAACACATTTTCCCGAAGTTTTTCGCAAAAACTCCATTTCAAGCCACACTCCTTAAAAACCAACATCCGAAAGCGAGATCTCTCAAATCCATTGCTTTAAAACGACCCGAGGGAAACCAAAACCATTTGAAACAACACCAAAGCACCAATACAGAACCCCAGTGGACTGGCCCAAGCCCCCAGTCGACAGAAAAACTCACTGGAAAAAGAGTTTCAAAACAGAAGCAATTTCAGTCGACTGACCTCCCTGGTCCAATCGACTGAATTTCCAAAAGCATGATCCAGTCGACTGACAATCAAGGTCCAATCGACTGAACTTCCCCAGATTTTGTTTTTGTGCTACGAATCAGCCCAATAAAACCCAAAACGAAGCCTCGAAGCTTTCATCCAACACCCTCGAACTCACCTACACCCAAGCCTATCACCGAAGGCCTCAACGTAACATCCAACACCGTTTTCATCCAACAAAACGCCGAAAGACGGTTTTAACCCAAAATTGGATTTGAAACATAAATAACTTTTCATGCGTTTTTAAACAATAGAAACACGTAGGATTACACGTAGCACCCTCTAACAGTTATACAGTATAGGATCCTATCTCAGTGAGCTAAAAATTTGACGTCTCGATCTGCGTGCAAAATCGAGCTTCACCGAAATAAAATTCTGACTGGATGGATGCGTAGACCTCGATGCCGATACTAAGGATCAGCAGTTGGTTTATCAAAAATCAAGCCCCGTGCCCCCGAGAAGTTATAGAGAAGGCAGAGCGTTTGGTGAGTTTAAAGCTAGAGAGAGAGAAGGAGGAGATATTTTGATGAAAATATCTAACGGAAGATATTTATAGTCAAAATATCTCGAAAATATATATATATTTTTAAATTTTGAAATTCGCAAAGCAACTCTCTACAACCTTGGGAACCAACGCCGCATGCTTATTTAAACGTAAACATGCATCAAAACGCATAAATCATGCATCGAAGAAATATATATGCAAAACACGTCAAACATATATAAGTCTCAAAAAGAGACGGGTCCGGGTCTCTCAACTCTCCCCCCTTAAGAAATTTTGCCCCTGAAATTCACTACAAGGTCACAAAAGAAAAAGCTTCGGATATCCAACACGCATCTTTGACTCTAGCTCCCATGTAGCTTCTTCAGCCCCGTGATGAAGCCATAAGACCTTGACATAAGCAATTGCTCTGTCTCACAACACTTGCTCCTTTGTATCAATAATTCTCACCGGACGCTCCTCATAAGTGGCATCCTCATCCACCCGTAGCTCAGCCCAATGTAACACAGGTGACGGATCAGGCTCGTACCTCCAAAGCATAGAAACGTAAAACACGTTATGCACAGATGCTAACTGAGGTGGCAAAACCAGACGGTAAGCAACCTCCCCAACCCTGTCAAGAATCTCAAAGGTCCAATAAAGCGTGGTGATAACTTCCCGTTATGACCAAACCTCATCAAACCCTTACGTGGCGAGACCTTCAGAAACACGTGATCCCCCACTGCAAACTCCAGAGGTCTTCTCCTCAGATCTGCATAACTCTTCTGGCGGCTCTAAGCTGTCTGAAGTCGCTGGCGAATCACTGCGATCTTCTCCGTCGTCTCCCGCACCAGGTTTGGTCCCAAAACTGTGGTCTCCCCCACATCGGTCCAGCACACTGGTGACCTACACGGTCTACCATACAAAGCCTCATACGGTGCCATCCCAATACTGGACTGATAGCTGTTGTTGTATGCAAACTCTGCTAGTGGTAGATGATCCTCCCACGGACCTCTGAAGTCAAGAACACAAGCCCTCAGCATATCCTCCAGAATCTGTATAGTCTTCTCACACTGACAATCTATCTGGGGGTGAAAAGCAGTACTGAACATCAAGTTCGACCCCAAAGCCTCCTGAAGACTCTGCCAAAAGCGTGACGTGAAGCGTGGGTCTCGATCAGAAACAATAGACACTAGCACTCCATGCAACCTGACTATCTCTCTGACGTACAAATGACTCAGTCGATCCACCAAATCCTACATGCGGATGGGGAGAAAGTGTGCAGACTTCGTCAAGCTATCGACCACGACCCAAACGGCGTCGTGTCCCCTAGGTGAGCGAGGAAGTCCTGACACAAAGTCCATCGTGATGTTCTCCCACTTCCATTCAGATACCGATAACGGCTATAACAATCTTCCCTGTTTCTGGTGTTCCACCTTTACTTGCTGACAAGTAAGGCACCGAGAAACAAATTGAAGCACATCCTTTTTCATCCCTGCCTAATAGAACTGACGACATAAGTCATGGTACATCTTCGTGCCTCCAGGATGCACTGCAAGGCGAGAATGATGACATTCATGTAGTAGATCTGCTTGGCATGACTCTGGCACAAACAACCTCTCGGCCAATCTCAAACTCTGGTTTGGACCCATAATCCATTCTGCTGTATCCTCCCCACTAGCAACACGATCTCGTATCATCTGAGCTTCCTGATTCGTTTGCTCGATCTCTAACACTCGTGCAATCAATGCTGGTCGTAAAACTACTGAAAACAAGGTGGCCTCCGTCGTTGTCTCCCCAAGGCATAGATCAAACTCCCCAATCTCTCCAAGCATGTCCCATTCTCGTATAGCAACGGAAGCTAAGGAGCAATGAGATCTCCTGCTGAGAGCGTCAGCTATAACGTTAGCCTTTCCTAGATGGTACTGCAAATCAAAATCATAATCCTCCAACAACTCCATCCATCGTCGTTGGCGCAAGTTCAGGTCCTTCTGCGAAAACAAGTATTTTAAACACTTGTGATCAAAGAAAACCTCGAAGTGCTCACCATAAAGATAGTGACGCCATGTCTTCAAAGCAAAGACCACGGCAGCCAACTCCAGATCGTGTGTCGGGTAGTTTTTCTCATGGATCTTCAGCTGCCGAGTACCATAGGCTACAACCTTTCCTTCCTGCATCAGCACACAACCCAAACCGTCGTGTGATGCATCACAATACACAGTATACCCCAAGCCTCACTCTAGGATAATCAACACTGGAGCGCTAGTCAGTCTCATCTTCAACTCCTCGAATGCTAACTCACAGGACTCACTCCAAACAAATACAACTCCCTTCCACGTCAGACGCGTTATCGGTGCAGCAAGTCTAGCAAAATCCTTCACAAACCGCCGATAATACCTTGCTAAGCTCTGAAAGCTATGGATCTCGAAGACGTTCTTCGGTCGCTCCAAACCTATCACAGCATCTGTCTTCGACGAATCCACTGGTACTCTGTCTGTCGACACTACGTGTCCAATAAACCTCACCTCATACATCCAAAACTTGCACTTCTCAAACTTGGTGTACAAGCGGTGCTCTCTCAAAGTCTGTAGGACAATGCGTAGATGGTCCTCATGCGCCTCCCTAGTAGGTGAGTAGATGAGAATATCATCCACAAACAATACCACAAAGCTACCCAAGTATGAATGAAAGATGCGGTTTATCAAACCCATAAATGTCGCTGGTGCGTTTGTCAGACCGAACGGCATGACCAAAAATTCATAATGACCATAGCGGGTCTGGAAGGAGGCCTTCGTTATGCCCTTGTCCCTAATCCGTAACTGGTGATATCCTGATCTCAGATCAATCTTCAAAAAATAGCTCGACCCCTTCAACTAATCAAACAAATCATCTATCCTCGGTAGTCGATGCACAAACGTAAATATCCATCCTTTTTCTTGGCAAAAAGAGCAGGAACTCCCCACGGTGAAGTACTCGGGCGTATGAATCCCCTATCCAATAACTCCTGAAGCTGTACCTTGAGCTCACGCAGCTCAGCGGGTGCAAACCGATAAGATGGCATAGATATGGGAGCAGCCCCTGGAATCAACTCAATAGAGAACTCTCCCTCACAGCTCAGTTGCAACTCAAATAGATCATCAGGAAAGACATCAAGATAGTCGCAAACCACCGGAGGTAACTCACCTCGAACCCTAACCTAATCATCCAACAGGAGGGCTGCAAAGAGGAAGCCCAGGTTGCCCTGGTTCCGCACAATACCCGTTATGGACACCAAACCCTGATCCCGGTCACCAACAAAACAAAAACAATCTCCCGTCGGTATACAAATCGTTACCATCCGTCGATCGTAATCGATAAGGGCACGATAGGTGGTCAGCCAATCCATCCCTAGGATGACATCAAACGAGGCCATGTCGAGAATGATGAAGTCAAACTCTAGATAACGACTGGCGACCTCCAACACACAGGATCTACACACATGACTCAACGTCACACTCCCACTGACAGGGGTCTCCACACTCAAGGTACTACCCAACCAGTCCATTTCCAACCCCAAAGCAGATGATATAAATGAATGTGATGCTCCCGTGTCTATGAGAACACTGGCCCATGATCTAAAGACTAGAAGAGTACCTCTGATCATGGAGGTGGTAGTAGCAGCAGCGGGCACGACCGGTGCACTGGATGAACGGGGATCTGCTAGAACATAAGCTCTGGCCGGTACATTGTAGCCTTGAACTGTAGACTGTCTGCATGATTGCACTGAAGCGCCCCCTTCTGCAAATCTGGATGGCTGACGTCCCTGAGCAGATGGAGTAACAGAAGCTCCAGCTGTGCTCCCCCGTCCGGGGCAATCCCTGCGGATGTGCCCTGACTGGCCACACTCAAAACAAACCATGGCTCATAGGTATTCGAACCCAGAGTTCTGATACCAAATTGTCACGCCCTAAACACTAGGGTCACGCAAAAGCCCACCAAAACACTAATTTAAGAATAATAGGTTTTAACAGCTGGAAATCAAAATGCAACATTTGGATAAAAGATTCCCAAGGATCAGCTCTCATAAACCATAAACATGCATTCTCAAACATGAATAATCATATCGCCTAAATGCGTACAAAATCAGCCCAAACAGGCATCACATGTAAAAGTACATGTCTCAAAAAGGAAAAATTACAGCAAATCTTCCATCACCTCTGTTACTAGGTCAACTCCACATGCTCACCTGAAAAAAGTTTTACAGCAAAATTTCACACCGTGAGCCGAAGCCCAATAGAAAAATAGACTGTAAACTGTAATACAGGTCATGCAATCATATTATGGGAGCGAATTCGACCACAAACCCAAAATAGGTTTTCCTCTAAAAAATCATCAGTTTTTTCATCCTTGAAACTTTGCATATAACCTGACAGATATTATGCCACAGTTAAGGGAAAGCAATAAACACAGCATTCTCCACCCGGGATACACAGCCGAGGAGACACAATAAAATGTAATACTATGTACCGACTCTATCAACTCAAGACAAAGGCAACAACTATAGACTCTCGTCCATTACCCTAGGCCCACAGGCTTGGTAATGATAAATTTTATACGGAGTTACAACAACGTAACTACTCAATTTACAGGTCAAGCCCGAGGGTCCAGAGCACCCACCAACCACTCAATTTACGGGATTCAACCCGAAGGTACAGAGCACCTACTGCTTAATTTACGGGACCAAAGCCCGAGGGTACAAAGCACCCAATCACTCAATTTACGGGGACTAACCCGAAGGTACAAAGCACCTACGCTGTGCACGTTTCTGAACTTACACCGAGAAGCAATGGAAGCCTAACTCCACCAAATCCACTATCACGGTACATCTATGAAAAATATTTCAAAATCAACCCACAAAAAGATATACAACACATGTATAAAAAAAGATCCCATTCATGAACAATGAAGATCAACAACATATGTATAAAAAAATATATTTTCACCCAAAACATTTTAGAAACTAAGACTCAACCCCAAGGGCTAGCTCCAAACCTTCAACAAACACGTTTTCCCAAAGTTTTCATCAAAACTCCGTTTCAAAACACACTCCTTTAAAACCAACATCCGAAAAGCGAGATCTCACAAATCCATCGCCTTTAGAACCATTCGAGGAAATTGAGGGAAGCCGAAACCCAACCATTGAACCATCAAAACCACACCAACAGCCCACACAGAACCCCAGTCGACTGGTCGAAGCCCCCAGTCGACTGAAAAACTCACTGGAAAAGGAGTTTCAAAACAGAAGCTATTTCAGTCGATTAACCCCCTGGTCCAGTCGACTGAACTCCCAAAAGTATGATCCAGTCGACTGAACTTCCCCAGATTTTGTATTTGAGCTACAAATCAGCCCAATCAAACCCAAAACGAAGCCTCGAAGCTTTCATCAAACACCCTCGAACTCACACACACCCAAGCCTATCACCGAAGGCCTCAACGTAACATCCAACACCGTTTTTAT
>JAULJZ010087318.1:0-12425 GCA_032270985.1 Heliamphora pulchella
TAGGTTCTCACAAGGGAAGGTTCAAGGCTAACCGCTACCTATCCTATGCAGGGACTTTCAGTTGTCTATCTCTCTTGTAGTCAGCTTTGTAATCTGGGTTTGTACTCCCACCAATTTCATTCATGGGGGGATTGTTAGAATTTTGTGAATTCAATTGGCCATTGAATTCCAGAATTCAATATCAGAATTTATTTGCAATTGAATTGACCAATTCAATTGACAAATGAATTCTAAGAATCAATACCATTGAATGGTTATTGATTCTCCTGTAATCCCCTCCATGATAGAATGTCTATATAAGCTGTCATCCCATTCAATTTTCTGAGACAGAGAAAGAGAAAAATACAGTAACAAGGTAAGAACCAAATGAGAGATACAGGCAGATTCCAAAGCCGTGGGAGTAAGAGAGAGAAAGGCAGACGGGGTACGTTCATAGCCGATTCTTGGTGCTGTTCTAACGATCGTGTCAGCCGTTTTATCCTGGGAGAGTGACGCCGGTGGAAAACCTACAATACCCTCGGTAGGCGGTGAATCATTCTTAAGGAAACTGCGTTTGCAGGACTCGATTTACATATTCTGTTCATGTTAATTTATGTATTTCGTTTCCTGTAAATTCTGCTTATTGTAATTGTTGAAAGTTAATAAAGATGTATTTTCTGAATCACCGAGTATGTATATTTTATTGTGGCGTTGGATTTCTCCCAACAATCTTAAGAATGAGATTGTTCTCCAACACTTTTCCCCTTCCCGCCACCAAAGCCACCATCACAGCCGCACCCCACTGTTATAAGCCCCACCGCCAGTCACCCCACGCCGTCGTCGTCGTCCCTTCTAACCGTTTACCGTCGTTGGTCTCTCTCTCTCTATCACTGCCTCTCTCCTCGGCACCTTTCTCTCTCGCCAATAACGCCACCACCACCCGAACCATACGCCACCACCGTGAGTGCCCTTTTCCCCCAACCAATGCCTTGATTTTATGTTCTGTGTGTAAAGTTGCTTACTGTGTGTGCACTGCGTCTAAGGCTGTGTGTGTGTTGCTGTGTAAATATTTATTGATGGGTGTGTATTATAATACTGTGTGTATTTATCAAAAGGGACTGTTGTTGCTTATAAATAAAATCTCAATCATTTTTATAAAATAATAATAATAATAATAATAATAATAATAATAATAAATTAAAATACAAAGAAGATTTTCAACATTTTATTTTAAGTTAAGTTGAGCCAAGTTTTAACCAAGATAGGTATTTTAGCGAAGAAATAAATTAAAAAGATTCTTCTTCTATCAATTTTTTTTACTTAAGTACTTAGTTCATGATTTTTACAATTTAAAGTAAATATTCTAACAAGATTGGTTTTCTTGATTTAAATAAAGAATATGATAGTTTACAAGTCTTCTTAATTGAAAACGCAATATTTAGTATTTTTACATGTTATGATTAGATTCAAAAGAGAATTAACTTTAGTTTAGAAATAATAAGAACTTTGATCTTTTAAACCTAAGAAGAATAAATAATAAAAGATTTCTTAAGACTAAAATGAAATGAAAGATTTTATTAAAATGAAATGAAGTTTTAGCTAAAGAATTTTACTAAAATTGTATTTTTGAGAATTTTGGCTAATTAGCTTTGATAAGATAAATATTTGCCAAAAATAACAAACATTGTGAAGTTTTTATAGTTTTAACATTCGACCTTTTATAAAAAGTCACGACTTTAATGTAATAAAACTAAAAGAGTTAGAAAATGAAAAGGGAAAATTTTAAATATGAGAATTTCATATTATGAGTTATAGTGACGAGTTTCTAAGAAGAAGTAAATTTTACTAAAAGTAGAGTAGGTTAACTCGATTATAAGAAATTTACTAAATTTAGTATTTTTATGTGCTCATCTAGGTTTGGGCATTTTGGGACAAGTTAACTGAATAAGTCCTACTAAAACTAAGTGAGACTCATATATCTTTGTTACTTGAGTTTTCTTGTTATGTTTTGAATGCAAAGTATTGTGTTTTCGAATAAAATAACGTTTTATGTTTTGAATGCAAAGCATTGCGTTTTCACATAAAATGACGTTTTTCGTATAACCTTCCTGTCATGGATATATCTGTGAAAATGTGAATATCCTTGGTTTGAGAAAGACATGAATATCCTGAAATTGTGTATATGACGATAGCTTGAATGGTGTTAGCCCGGTTGTTGGGGTGTTGAACAGCGAGGTGTATAAGGATGGGATCATGGCCAGATAATTGTTTGTTATGATATCATAACGAAAAGGGTTGTGGGGTCGCTCCCTATGTAATTCTGGCATAGCCATGAGCTTATCATCGTATATAGAGATCAATGCCTGTAACTTGTTTATGGAAAATCTGTTAAGACACAATGCCTGTAACTTGTTTATAAAAATATGCTAAGGCTTATTGCTTGTAATTTGCTTATGAAAAATGATGTTTTTAACAAAACAGTTTGATGAGATATTTTTATATGGTAAAATTGATATTCCATGACAAACCTGTAACCTTGATATATGTGCACTCACACAAGCTTTGTGCTTATGAAATTGATATTGTGGCATTTTAAGGTAAGGTGTATGCTGGACGGTTGAAGAGAAGAAACTATCATTTTGTGTTATTAGTTGGAACACGTGTACCTGATTATATTGAGATGTAAATGTTTTGTACTCTTATCTTATCCTGCAAAGTTAACATACTTCATGACACTAGTTTGGCTCTGGGCATGTTTGCAAATTCTTGTTTTTGCTAAACCTATTCTAAATAATGGTTTTTTGAAAATCCTTAAACGATTTGAAAAATAGGCCTCGGGTGAGGTTGACTCACTGACCGGTCATGAAAATCATTTATAAAAATGGGACGTGACATAATTGGTTAATCATTGTAGAGAACTTTTCTTGTGAAGTAATACTACCAGGAGGTGAGTCATATTACTAGTGACCTTGTGATTAGGTGTGATAGGGTGTTTGAGACTCCTCAAAGACCATCTGGTATGATTGAGTATGGGATGGTGATAATACCTCCCTGTGAATATTCTTGTGTATGTGGATTTGGGTGTGTCGATGATTATGTACGTCATGAGTCATGCTATATCTTGAGTCGTGTACTCAAGAATGGGGTATGAACGGGAACATCATAGATGGGAGCGTAATAATCATTGACCTAACGTGTTTTAAAATTCCTAGACATGAATGATTTTTGGGGTTATCCCTTGCCCTATAGCGTGTTGTTGGTAGTCATGGTGATATTTGATAGCTTTAGAAACCTTGTTCCTTATGGAGGATCGAGAGTTGAGTTACTGATGTGCAAGCTTAGAGATGTGCTCGGTCGATTAACCAAGAAGTCGCAGATGTGTTGAAAGGTGTATTGGTTCTTGTTATGCTTCTAGTGTGCGGCTAGTGTAAAACCTTTGGGAATTCTACGAGAGTAAAGGCTGGTGGTTTTGATTGTTGTCTGTATGTTAGGGGATCGTGTTCGGGAATGGTGTTTAGTGAGCATAGGGATGTGTTCCTGGATGAAACTGAGATGTGAGTGGTATCAGATCTTTTACGAGACGATATAGTCTCTTTAGTGTCCCCCTTGTCAGTGCTAAGTGCATAAAATTTGAAAAACTGTGACAGGCGTTGATGGTGTGGTTGACCCAGTTGCTTAGATAGTGTATCATGAGGGTGATGTTCCTTGAAGGAATAGAGGTTGTTTATGTTGAACTCTATGGTGTAGAGGTAATTATGTTGTTTTGCCATTGGAAGTGAAATGTGGAGTTGTAAAGTTCAACAATGTACCATAATGGTTTGAGTGGCCTAGGTTGGCAGGCAAAAATCGTGGATCCAAAGGGTATGTAGTCGTTATATGCACGGGCTGTAGATGTGTGGATGATGTTTGTATAGTCGTGAGAGTTATGGGTAACTCTGGGTGGAAAGTTTCAAGGTTGGCCTTCTTCGACTAAGCGCCTTACACTTTCTTTTGGGAATTACCTAAGCAGTAAGCTTGAGGTTGTAATGTGGCTGTTGTTTATCTAGTGGGAGTCGGGCTAGTATAAGCGTAACCTTGTGAGGTGAAGCCCTAGTATAATGGAAGTGTTTGGTGTTGTGCCTCTATGTATATTTGATATTGAACTTACAATCCTATGAGACGCGTTGTATGGGGCATAAGAAAGTTAATGGTATTCGAGGTGTCTGAGCGGGGTCTGAACTTGAGAACTAAGTGTGATGGGTAGTATAATTATCGTGATTGGGATCGACAACGTTGGTATAGTAGTGGTCGATGTCAACTTAAGGACAGATGGATAGTGTTCTCCTAAATTGAGTATTTCATGGGTACCTAGAACGTGATGGTGTTGAGTGGGAGCTTCTGATTGATCTTTTCTTTCCTCAGGACAGAGAAAGAGCTACCTTGTGGACGGTTATCATGTGTGAACTGTTTTATCCTTGTTGGATGTGAGTGTTAGGATCTTAGAGTAATTCTTGATTTGGCTATTTTTCGAGAAGGTGAAAATCTCCGTGGATCGTGTACTCTTGTTGTGGTCCTTTGGGTTGTGCCTTGCGAATGTGTACCACCACGATTGGAAAATTATGGGACTGATTCCTTGTAGTTTTCTAGTGATGCTCTACCTTGTGAGTTAACATCCTTATTGTTAGAGTAAGATCCTTGTTGAAGTTTTGTGACCGAGTTGTTCACATAGTGAGTTTCTGATATACCTTTTATGAGTCTTGGTTTGTGTTTTTCTTGGCATTTCAAACTACTCAGTTCTCTTAGAGTTGGTGGTCGGTTGCCCACTCGTGGTAAGAATACAAGTTATGGATAATCGGGTTGAGGTTATTAAGATGATATGGTAAATGTATGAGTTTTAAAGAATTTAAAGACGCTTAGGTTTGACTAATGAGAAGTTGAGAGAGGTTGTAATCTCGTTGGTTTCGATGACGTCGCGTGGCAGCTTAGTGTCGATACGTTAAAGGAGTAAATGCATGAGTACGAATGTTGGAAGAGCAAGCTAATGATATACAGATCGAGTCGTGTGGTTCCTTCGTGGCCAGTTTTGGGTGGATAGAGTGCTTTGATGAATTGTGTATAAAATAAAGCTATTAAGTACAAGAGGCAGGTCTTGATTGGTTACTTGGTAGGAAAGGTATGAATGAGTTAAGTGGCGTTGGTAAGGGATGAAAGAATCATGTGAAATGTTGTGAATTTGAGGTACCGATATACATATTATGAGTGTGAGTGAATACCAAATGGAGTTTATTATGGTCGAATAGAGGTGGAATAGTCGACTAAGAGTCAGAGGTTCGATGGTGAGACGTGGGGTTGCGTATGTGCGTTGTGTCATAACATCGGATGTGATTGAATTTACGTAAGATAAGTATGTACCTATGGAATATTTTGTTTGTGTGGCGTATTTGGTCCAAGTGACTCGTTGAGTTCTTGTAACCGTGTTGCTCTTAATGACTATAATAAAAATGTGGTAATCACAATTGTATGAAATCTTGGCCTTGACGATGATGTGAAACTTAGCATTTTCGCTAGATGAGAGTTGTGGTTTGTGAGTTGAGGAACTGGTCGAGGATTGGTAAAGGGTGAATGTGTAGATGGAATATTTGCAAATCATGAGAAAAAATATGTTCTTTGGATTTTTTTTTCGATGAGTTGAGTGAGTTTCTTTCTCTGGAACCAGATATTTGTTGCCTCTGCTCGGGAATGAGCACATCTTTAGGTTTAGTGATAGAGTTTCTGATGTGCGCTGAATGATGATATGGCTTCGAGTTTTGTAGTCATCTGTTGATCGTGAAGGCTTGAACAAGATTTTGGGTATAACGCGTGTGAACCCTTGTGAGCAATGTTGGATGTGGCTTCGTGTGTTTGGGGTTACGAAAGTAGTCTTCGGTGCGTATTGTGATTTGGGGATGAGCTAGTAGGTGACAGACGGGTCGCCTCGGTGGTGTGAGTTAGATCTCGGCCTGACGACGTTTGGATAACCTTAGAGTTAGTAAGACCATTTTTGCAAAAGCAATCAATGTGGATGGTTACCCTCCGAAAACATGTTTGTGTTGCAAAAAATCACTCGTGAGGATGAACTGTGTTAGCATCTTTACAGTTATCCAGCATTACAGATTGGCATTGTTGAGTTTTGTGTCGAAAATTGTCGGTAGTTGACGGTGAAGCAATTGACTAGAGTTCTAGTGTTAAATTTTAGGGACAAAATTTTCTAAGAGGGGGAGGTTGTAAGGACCCGGTTCCTTTTTTTATTTTGAGGGTTAATTAAAGCTATTTTTGAGACTTTTGGTGGTATATGAAAAAGTGTTTATGTGTGAGAATGAATTGAAATTTAATAATGGCAATGATAGATGATGATGACCGTATTCTTGGTAATGCATGAAGATTATTGTTATGTGTTTTTTAGGTGAGTTTTGAAGCATTTGGCTTATGATTTGATCCATTCATACAGTTTTGGTTCACGGCCCCTCACAGCGCTGACCGCTCAAGCGGCCTGGGGATCGCTCGAGCGAACTAATGGCAGAGAGTTCGAGTAAGTAGGGACCGCTCGAGCGGACTCCTGTCTGCTCGTGCGGACTGTCGGCGAGTAAACTTTATATTGCAGGTTTAAACATTTCACCCTCATTCTTTTCATTCCTCTCGCTCTCTAGAACGAAAGTGGAGACCAAGGGTTTGGTTATGGTGGTGTCTTGGAGCCCTCCTTGCGTCTCTAGAGTGGATCTCATGCCTCTCTCCCAAGTGAGCAACCGTTGGAGAGTGACTACGCACGTTGAAAGCTTCCCATTCATCACTGGGTTAGAGATTTGGTCGATTAGAGCTTGCTAGGGTTGGATCCTAGTTTCTTGAGCTTAAAAAAGGTAGGATCTATGACTATCTATGAAAATTTGTTAGATATGAGTTGTATCTTTTGAGTTTATACATGAAAATCATGAAAAATTTATGTTTTGGAAACCCTAGGTTAGAGTTTGAAGTTAAAGTGTGTTGAATCTTGTGTTTTCGAATGATTTGTGGTAGATCTATTTTAATATTACTGTTGGAGAACAATGAATACGTGATTTTGGAAAGTTAGGATTTGATTTGAGTTGAAAACCTGAAAAATTGGAGGTTTTCGGATCGTTGGGTTCCAACGTTGAAATTGAATGAATTTTTGGACTATTGGGGTTGTGTTAACCTAATTATATACATATATTTCCATAAATTTATATGATACATGAGAACCTATGGGTGTCGGGTTGGAGATTTCGAATAAATTCTTTGAATTGACGAATGTAATTGATATGAGATGTCGATTTGGGGATTTTGAACCTTTTCTATCGAACGTATGAATTATAAGAATATTAAAAATGATTAAATGATTTTATATTCGTGTGTTGGTTGGGTGTTGTCGAGAGGAACCAGGCTTAACGGTTAGACTTGTGAGGACTGTAAGGTTAATGATTTTTTATTGTGTTGGGTTTGGCGAGATGAACCATTTTGGGTTGGACTAGTGAGTGTGTAGTGTGATTTGAGAATGATGATATCAATGAAACAATTTGGGATCCACGGATCATAATTATGGGCTAGTCCAGCTCCTCGGTGAAAGACCAAAAAACTGCGCCGATTTGGGTACCCTACTCTTCGGCCAATAACTGAGGAGGCGTAGTCGTGACGGGTTATAGAACGCATTTACCACTTGACGGGCCTCGCGTGGCCCGATTGGTAGTAGCCATACATGAGTCTATAAACTCGTCCGGCGTCGGTTTTTTGAAATGTAACTTAAAATGTGTTTTGGTAAACCCGTTCATTCAGATGGCGTTCCCGAAAACATGGTAAGAAATGTTCTTTGGTAAACCCATTTTCTCTGATGGTATTTCTAAGAAGGTGCGTACGCGCGCGCGCGTGTGTGTCTGTATGCGTGAGTTGAAAAATTGAGAATTTGAAATGGGTGTAACGAAGTTGAGATGAAGGAAAACTAATGATGGATTTGTGAGGAAAATTAGGTTTAATTTGCATAAGGTAAATTGGTTATGTGAATGGGCTTTTGGTAAGGATAGAATTTGGTTTTGAGAAAATTAGGTGTTGCATTTCGCATAACCATCCCCGCATGTCATGCATATGTTTATTGTTAGTCTTTTTCCTACGAGCTTCGGCTCATATTGTATGAATAATTTCAGGTAATAACAAGAGATAACTGATCAAACAAGAAGAACAGTCATGGTGACCTTTGGTTTATTGTGATTAGAATTGTATGATTGTGGAAGAAACTTAGGAAATTTAAGGTTGCTTATGTATTTCTCATTCCTACATTTGGAGAGTGTATTTGATATGGTAATAATTCGTTGAAAAGTGTAAGGCCGTGTATTCATAACTTGTATCCATGTGAGATCGTTGGGTTCTTAATTTGGGTTAATTCCTTAGTTTTCGTATGAAATTCTATGGTTTTGCATGGCGGCTTTTCAAGTTTTGAGAAGTTGGAGGTTATTTCAATGTAAAATTTATGTTTTAACTTCAAGTTGGCATATGAAAACTATGCTCAAAGAATAATAAATTTTGGGGTTTTTGCAACACTAACGAAAATTTAGGATTTTAGAGCAGTTTGCTATCGGGTGCCTCACTACTCGAGCAGTGGGGAGTCCGCTCGAGTGGACTACGCTGGGTGGCACACTTTTGAAAATTTTTTTTGAAAGGGAGGTTTGTTGGTTATCATTTGAGCATCTTTTATGACATAAATAACTATATTTGGGGGATTTGTTTTACTGTTTAAAAAGCTCTCTTTTACATCGAATTTGTGAAAAAATCATAATCTCGAGTGTCTTTACCTCTTCTATATATAACGGGATTTTATTGTTACAAAATTAGGGCGTTACAGTTTTCTTGGAATTAACACAAGCACGTAATTCATTTTCAAGGATATCTATCCTGGTTTTTTCAGTTTGACTCAAATCAGACATATCATTTCTCTCTTTTTCATATCGGGCAAGTTTCTCACATAAAATCTCCCTATCTAATTTTAATCTTCCAACTAGTGCTTGAGATTCATTTAACTCTTACTTAACTTTTGCTTTTCACACAACTTAAACTTATTAACCAGTTTGACATTCTATTTGGTCAACATGTTACTCTCATTGTACAACTTATCATAAGCTTATTAAAAAACTTTACTTTCGTCAATGTCACTAACATCTTCACCTTCTTATTTACCAGAGTCACTGACAATATTTCCATCAGCAGACTCAGTGTCATATGCTTGGAAAAAAGCAACAAAAGTAATAATATTGTCATTTCCATGATTGGAATCATTCTTGTTACTCAAGTCGAGTTCACTCTCATCATCCCAAGTGACACATAAAACTTTTTGCTTTCTTTTAAGATTGTTCAGACATTCTTTAGTAATATGTCCATGTCCTTTGCATTCATATTATTTAACTCCAAAAGTTTGAGATTTTGAGCCCCTTTTTTCACAATTGGGTATATTCTTACATTTATCATTCCCGTTTTTCTTTTGTAATTTTCCTCCTGGTTAGGCTTTTTATTCTTTAAAAACTTCTTGAGTTTTTTCACAAAATAGCCATTATATTAGGGTTAAATTCATCATCAAAATCACTAGCAATACATTGACAGGATGTAAAAGCAACATTTTTAGAAACTTGGTTATTTTAAAATTTTAGCTCATATGTTTGTAGGTCTTCAACCAAACTTTCAACAGTGAGAGCGTCAATGTCATTGCTCTCTTCTATTGGAGTGACTTTTGGTTAAAAACGTTCGAGTAATGATCTAAGAATTTTCTGAACCACTTTAGAGTTGGCTATCTTTTCTCCAAGGTTAAAAGAAGCATTAATTATATCACTTAACTTAGCATAAAAATCGTCAAACTTCTCCCCATATTTCATACAAAGAGTTTCAAAACTGGTAGTCAGACGTTGAAGTTTAGAGATTTTTACAATCTGTGTTACTTCGTGAGTGAATTAAAGGATGTCCCATGCTTCATTAGCCAAGTCACATGTGCTAATTCTACGAAACTCTTCTTGTATAACTCTGCTAAAGATAACATTCATGGCTTTTTTATTCCTACCAGCTTGCTCAAAATCTATTCTATCCCATTTAGTCGAGGGCTTGGGGACAGTCACTCTTATCTACAACTATGGTAGAATACGTATAGCCATCAACAATTGACAGTCATACTCTCTCGTCCATCGATTTAGAAACGCCCTTATTCTAACTTTCCAAAACGGGGAAGTGATCCGTCAAGGAGAGGAGGTCTACTGGTAGAAGAACATTCTCTGAGAAAATTCATTAATGAAAATCAAAGTCTACAAATCAACACTTAAGAAAAAGTGGCATGCTCTAATACTAATTGAAAAATCCCGTTTTAAGATTGATTTGCACTAATTGACTAATTAAACCAAACAACGTAAACAAATAAAAAAGAATCACATGAGAAAAATAAACCACAAACACTAGAGGCACATGATTTTTACGTGAAAAAACCCTACTTGGGTAAAAGCCACGAAACCAATCTAGGTTTAGGTAAATCAAGCACTATTAATGAGTTTTTGTTACAAGAGATCTTATAGACCACCATTGAATCCATAAGCTATGGATGTAGAATCCAAGCACAATTCGTAATTAATTGCCGTAAAATCCTCCACGGATTTAAACACTTGAGAATCCACCCAAAAGACACCACGAACAAGTGAGAAGATGAGAATACGTTACTTGATGATAATCTTGGAAGCCCTTAATCTATTTGATCATTAAATAGTAGGTGAATAACCTCCAAGAGATTTTCTTCTTGAGAGCACACGGCAGCTTAAGAGGTTTTCTGTGCCAAAAGGTCCATGGTTGCTCTAATCTTAGAAGCAATATATAGCTATCATGTGAACAGACTGATCAAGCAGTTATTAGACCAATTGAGCAGTCAATCAAGGCTTGTAGCAATTTTGCAGAGAAACAGAGAAATCGAGAGCCTCTAGTGACCACTCGACTGGTGAGTGACAGCTCGCAGCATTTTGATCTTTTCTGCAATATATAATACCCTGCAACATAAAATACCAAATTTCAAATAACAAGTGTTAAGCAACCAAGGAATTAGGTATAGACTTTTTTGTCATAGACTTACCAAAATGAAAACACAAAAGGGATGAGATTGCAAAGCTTAACTAATTATGTTGTGCATTCATTTGATAACTATCATAAGTTTGTATATATGGCTCTAAGATGTTAAGAAAAGCTTAACCTACGACCTTCACTTCTGTAAGTGTGAATCCTTACAAACTCATCTACTTATTGGGATTAAAATGCATATGATTTTAATTCACGTTCACAATTACCAAGCATATTGCAATTCGTGTCTCTTTCGAAATAAAAATTCAGCATTTAACTTATTTAATATTTTTTATTTTGTTATATTTTAATTTAAGAAAATATCTTAATGATTCTTCTAAATAAGAGAAGGAAAAAAAGTAATAAACAAAATTTATTTAGGGAAAAAAGGTTCATTAAAATTAAAAATAAGCAACCCTACATAATTTGGTTTATCAAAAGTTGAAGAAGTTTATTAAAAATGAAATTAAGCAAATATGAAAATTTACTTACGTTTAAATACATTTTTGGGTTTTGTTTATTGTCTAATATATCTTTTTCTGATTAATCTCGATAAGAAGAATAAGAATTTGAAATATTTTAACCAATAGATAGAGAAAATTAAGTAATTACGGAAATAAATAACATAAAAAAAACCTAAAAATCATTATTCCAAAATAAGCCTCATAAGGAGAATTACGTGACTAATTTTAATCACTGATTATTTTTCAAAAAAAAGACTAAATATTTGACACATTATTTCAAGAATGCAATTGTCACATCATTCTACAAGTAATCTTTGTATGAAAATCATTAAATCGATTTTCTTTTGTAAATTTAAATTAAAAAAATTGTAAGCTCTTCTAAATATGTCTAGCTTCAATAGTTTACCCCAAATTTGTGTTGAGTTTGTGAAATTTATTTAGTGAGGTTCAAGGACAATGCCCACGTGCATGTTTGGATCGTCGAATTTTGGAGAGTTTGGATAGGATTAAAAAATATAAGGGCTCATAAATTAGATTTTGTCTCGTGGAATAACTAATCTCGCGTTTGTATCGCGAGATTGAGACTAATAATCCGACAAATGCTAGATTAGTAATCATTTATTCATGGCATTAATAATACAATACCCCTTAGTATTATTAGTATTAAACTCTAGATTATTTTTTTAATTATCTAACGGTCAAAGATAACTCTATAACTGTTATCCTATTCTTTATCATACTCTAACCAAATATGAACAAAATTCATTAAAAAAACACGTGAGACTTATAATATTACTTATTCATTCTATCATATATATATATATATATATATATGTGTGTGTGTGTGTGTGTGTGTGTGTATATTGCAATAACAACAACCACTAT
>JAULJZ010087339.1:0-12424 GCA_032270985.1 Heliamphora pulchella
TACCGAATTACTTTACTTAAACTACCAACATTAGATCCCAATTTCATAAAATCTGTCAACTGTCATAACCCTCAAATCAGACAACCTAAAATCTTATTCAATTTCTTAACAAATTAGGATCTCATGAGGTAGTTAAATAAAATCAACACTAATCGACACAAAACACTAAATGCAATCTAAATCCTACTTGTTGGAGAAACCCAATTTCAGAATGTCACCCAAATTTTCAAAACTTAGAGTTTCGGCCAGATTGGGTTTTGGCTTCACGAAGTTGATTATGCCTCAATTCTCCTCTGGTGGCTTCCAATTCCAGGTGTAACTCCATTATTTGTAAACAAAAAAGCTAGGGTTTAGATAAATTTTCATGGGGAATGAAAAGAAAGAAAAAGCTAGTTACGGCTAAAACAAAACCATACCGCGGGTCTGGGGAAATCTTTGACTTTCGTTGCTTTTCTTCACCTTTGATAGCTCTCAGATTTAGGCTTAGCCTCCTTAATTTGAGTGATTGGAAGATCTAGAAACTTTGAGCTTTATCCATGGTAGGAAACGAAAACGGAGGAACGGAGGACGAAGACACTGGCGGCGTTGGCTGGTGGTGACCAGGGTGAGCTCGCCGGCGGTGCTAGGTGGCAAAGGCGATGCCGGTATTCGTGGCGATGAGACGAGGGAGGCATGGTGGCAATGCGTTGCACGGGCTGACGAGCGCTCTCACCTTCGTCTCTCTTTCTCCCTCGATTTTTGTACTCTCTCTGTCTCTCCCTCGATCTCTTCTCGATCCTTCTCTCTCTCTCTCTCTCTCTCTCTCTCTCGATCCGTCTCTCCTGATCTCTCTCTCTCTCTCGATTTTCCTTCTCTACTCCTCCAGAAGCATCTCAGCTTCGGCTGAGATGTAATCTAAACCTCTTTTCTTTTTCTTTTTATTTATTTTTTTTTTCAGTGTCCCAACACACCCCGACCGCACATAATAGATCATAGTATTGTCAAAAGTCATTTCTGAAAATTTTATTTATATTAGAGTAACTAATAAATGTTAATAAACTCGTACCAGGCCGCTACAGTCAAGGTCTCACATGTCAGATCCTCCACTGTATTCCCTTTTGCAATCACCGGATATAGTGTAAGCTATAATCCTCTGAGAACTCGTACCGACAGAACCAAGATAGCTTTAGTCTTAAAAGACAAGTTATGAAACTGATTCAGCCTATCCGCATATATAAGGCTACAGCAGGGATCCGAGAGTAATTATGAGTAAGACTTCTAGTGGAACACAGACACGTATCAGCGGGTTCTACAATTAAGCAAACCTCATAGCAGTATCTGCAATTATGAAAATACAAGCAGCGATTTCTACAATTTTCATAAAATACTGAATTACAGTTCACACCACTAAAGAACTATGATTGCACTCTGACCCATAATCTCAAAACCATATAGCATTGAGTTCTTACTATTAAATACTTATAATTTCTCCACACGTTAAGATTTCTGATACCCGTCAATTAAATTTAATTACTGACAATTTAATTTAATCGGTATCTGAATATTCCTTAAGCCATTTCGTTTAACTTATTTGACCGTCGGAATATCAAATCCACATGCAAGGTTTGGCCCGGTCGAAACTTATAAGCTTTCTTAAGTGGGTATCGTCAATCTCGATCTTTCGGGATATGAATTCCGTCAATAATTAATATTTGTCATATAAATAATATCGTTATCCAACTCACCGGGAATATAGACCCATATAAGTTCGCACCCTCTAATGAATCAAAATAACCAATATTAAATATATGCAAATCAATAATTATTTCGGAATTAAGAGGATAAATACTATTTATAATAACCTTGATGTGTGAATTAATTCATATAGTCAGTATAAAATTAATTATCCCAAATGTCCCGTTTAGTACATAGAAAGTGTACTAGCACAGAGAGTCGGAATAATAGACGACGCTATTATCTGTTTTTCGTAACCAATACAGGCCTACTAAAACTTTGTATTACAGTCGTACCAATGGTTTGTCTATTTCCATCAAAACTGTGAACATAAAATTTATATTCTGCAAAAACCTAAAATCAGATCTTCTATGTGTAAGATGTACTCTACACACCAGATTAAATAATATACAGAATACTGGACATCAATGCATAACAAAGAAATAATTTGAATACATTACTTATGAAAATTCTCATAAAATAAAAAATTAATTTTATTAAAATAAAATTGAAAACTAAAAACATGATTTTCAGTATACTAACCCTAACACTTACCATCTCCATAAGAGTTCTATTTTTTCTTTCTACTACACCATCCTGCTGCGGAGTGCCAGGTGAAGTCAACTGGGATATAATCCCTTCTATTTACAAGTTGTCCCTAAACTCTCCAGAGAGGTATTTTCCACTACAGTCGAATAGTAGTGATTTGATACTTTTACCAAGACGCTTCTTCGCCTCTGTCTTGAATTATTTGAATTTTTTAATACTTTCAGACTTACGGTGCGATAAGTAAATGTATTCACACCTTGAGTAGTCATCAATAAAACTGACGAAGTACTCAAAGTCACCTCTAGCTCAAATTGTTATAGGACCACATACATCAAAGTTCATCTTGGTTATCTTATCCTCTAAGCAAGATTCATAGACTAAAAGTGCCTCCATTTCTAATGTACTCAAAGGCTCATCTGCTACCAGTTTGTTTATCATTTTTAGAGTAGTATGACTCAAGCATAAGTGCCAAAGAAACGTTTGGTTCATTTTAGAAGGAAACTTTCTTTTATTTGGTAAATTAGATGTGTTATTCAATTCAATTAGTTGCAATGTAGGAGAGATGGAAGATACGATACACAGATCATCCACCAATGTACCAGAACAAATAAAATGTTTATTTATTTCTTCATAACCACGGAGTCATCAAAATGAATAGAATATTTGTTCTTTATTAAACTCGAAACTAAAATTAAATTTTTCTTCTAATCGAAGGTATATAAAGATAATCTTTCAGAAGTAGTATATTATCACTACTAAAATTGAGAGTGATATCTCTTACTGCAACTGCTGCCACCCTTGTATTATTGCCCATATACAGGTATATTTTCCCATCACTGAGTTGTTTGGTTTCTTGGAACCCCTGCAAAGAATTGCAGATATGATTAGTGGCTCCTGTATCAATACACCAGGTACTGGTAGATAACACTGCTAAACATGTTTCAGCCACCAGTGAATAGAAATTATCTTGTTCGTTCTACTTACTGAGAAAAATTGGACACTGCTTTTTCCAATGCCTAAACTGGTTATAGTGATAGCACTTGTCTCTCGGCTTCTTCACATCAGCTTTTGGTCCCTTAAGAGAGTTGGATCGAGAAAGAGAGATCGAGAGAAAGAGAAAGAGGGATCGAGAAAGAGAAAGAGGGATCGAGAGAGAGAGAGAGAGAGAGAGAGAGAGAGAGAGAGAGAAGAGAAGCATAAAAGGAGGGAAAACCCCCCAATCCGCCAGCCATCGAAAGAGAGAATAGAGAGGGCCCGAGAGCAAGCTACCAGCGCACAATGCGCTACCAGCCGAGCCGCCAGCCAACGACGACGTCGGCGCCACCACCAGCCAGTACCGCGACCGCCGGTGACCGCATCCTAGCCCCACCACCAGTAGCGCTGACCCCCTATTCTTCTTCTTCCCCTCTCTATTTCATTTTCTTCCATAGATTCGAAGAAGTTGGGAACTTAAAAGAACAACATCGAGAGTCAATCTCGTTTTTAGAAAGCTTAGAGAAGCTAGCAATTGAGTGAATCAAAAGCCAAACAAAAACCCCATCCTTCCCTGTTCGGTGCCGCACCTCCCTTTTTTTCATTTTCGTTCTTCTCATCTCTGCCAATGATGAAGCTCAAACTTGGAGACCTAGCTGTTTCAGCAATCAAGGATCCTGTACTCTAAGTTGGCTGCTAGCGGTTGAGATTCAAGCCACCTCAAATAAGAAGCCGAAACCTACTAGTGGCCGAAACCCTGAGATGGCAAATTTGGCACAACTCTGAGGCGTCTGCTCTACAGGTAGAATTTTGACTAGTTTAAGTGCCTTGATTTGATTTGTGTTGATTTTGGTTAATCAATTCTACAAAACCCTCATGATTCAAGTTGTTAAGCAAAATTCTAATTCGTTAGTGGGATGTTGGGATTAAATTTTTATAGTAAAGGTCTGACCTAAGGGAATTGGAGTGTGGTAGCAATGGATACAAAGGTGCTACTAAATAATTGGTGGGTATGGGTCGAGGACATGGGTTAGCTTGAGATTGAGAAGACTTTTACGAAAATTTAGTTAACTGTCATATAATTGATTTAAGTTGTGACTATCGAATGAGAACAGTTAGAACCTTATAAGGGATTGCCAATTGATTTAAGGTTAGATTCATTGCTCAGTATCTAAGTTCGTGGGATCTAGGCAATTAAGGGTTGTGGGGAAATTAAATTCGTAAACATAGAACTTATGAGTATTAATGAGCAATTTTGAATGGTAAATAAATTCCAGACTAAGATTTGGTGGTTTGATGAGTGATTGATGGGAAATCCTTACTGATTAAGGCGAACCTTGAATTGGACAACAATAATGTTAATGGATGAAAGAAATTAGCTTGAACTTGTGTTTGATACTAATCCGGTTAAGACTGAAAGATGGATGAGGTTATTCAGTTGGTTATATGATACATTGAGCTTTAACCTACATTGTGAGTTTTAATGCATGGTTCCCGAATGATTAAAGTGTGGGTGATGACAATTAATTAATTAGTAAACTTGAAGCTAATGAGTTAATGTAAATTTGAGACTTGATCTGTTGAATTAAATATGGGAATCAAGATAAGAAATTAATACAAGAATAGTTATATATATATGTATATAATAATGATAATGAAATGGCTGATTTTAAAAGTTAGTTTGAAACCTAGATAAATTTGCCTCCCTAATGACAGTAACTATATAACGGTGAGATGAACTATTTAAAGGAACCCAACGCTAAGTGATGAATTCAGGAGTAAGTCAATAAAAATATGCGTATGTTACATGTATAAGTGATAAAATATGATTGATTGAATAAAGTGACGATTACGGTTAAGAAATGTACAATCTAGACTTAGGGAAGTAATTAATAAAGGAAACAAGTGAGCTGGTGCTTGAGGCTTTTATGGGTAGGGTTTTGTTATAGTCGTATGAGAGCTTGTTTGAGTTAATAAGGAAAAAGAATAAATAAATCCCTAAGAAGTTGTTAATAGATATTTATGTTATGATGTTGAAAGAAGGAAAATACATAGTAAGATTGATTCATATAGTTATAAATAGCATGATTGTATAATGTTGAAACTGCAAACATTCTTAATTCAAGTTAAATGTATATAAATTCAAATTAAATGAATAGACAAATTTGAGAAATAAGGGACTCTTGACATGTTCATGAGTTATTGTATAGAATTGATTAAATAAATTAAAAAGGTGTTAAATGAAGGAAATCATGATTAAACTATGATTGGACGAAATTACTTTATATGTTGAATGAATGAATTATGAACATGTGTGGAGCTTATGATTTAAATGGATCTTGAATTTTAATGAAATGATATTTAAAGGGTAATGATACAACACTTGATTCAAGGCTTACGATATTGAATAGAAAATGAAATGAATTCTTGATTGGATAATAAATGATGTACAGTGAAAGAAATATTGAACTTACGCTTAAAATTTGAATGGATCAATACTTGATTGCTATAAAATTTGGGTTGTATGAATATGAGAATTAAGTAATGGGACTTGAGAAAATCAATAAATGGTACGGTTATGAGTATTTATGCTTATGTTTGATGTAATGATATATAATGAAAAATTGTGAATTGGAGAAATGGACTCCCAGTTGATTAATGAATACTGATATGATGAATCAAATGTTGAACCGAGGATGATTGATATGGATGTGATAAGTTGGGCTTGACTAGCCCCGCGGTGAAAGACCAAAAAGTTGCGCAACCTGGTTATTGTGTTCCCTCGGTTAGCCCCCGTAAAATGGATTTAGGTACCGTGTTCCCTCGGCTGAGGTCCGTAAAACGGGATTGTTGTAGTGAGTTATAGAGCTATCTATTCACCAATGGCTTCGCGTAGCCTATTGGAAGAATAGGGAGGGGTTTTTATAAGCTGCACCCAACACGGATATCTGATAATTATAGTAGTGAGTTATAGAGCTAGCTATCTATTCACCAATGGCTTCGCGTAGCCTATTGGGAGAATAGGGAGGGGTTTTTATAAGCTGCACCCAACACGGATATCTGATAATTATAGTAGTGAGTTATAGAGCTATCTATTCACCAATGGCTTCGCGTAGCCTATTGGGAGAATAGGAAGGGGTTTCTATAAGCTGCACCCTACATCGGTTCAGTATTTGGTTTATTAAATTGAAAGTGAAACGTGAAAGAAGAATGGAAGAATGTGAAAGAAAGTGATGGTTTCAATATGGATAAAAGTTGAATTAATAATTGGAAATTAATTAAGAAAAAAAAAGGTTAATGGTTAAATAAGTAAAGTAAAGACAAGAAATTTAAGAATGATAAGGAGAATGTGTAATTAATGTAATAAAAAGAGAAAGGGGAAGCAATGAAAAATTTAATGGTTACATATGAAAGGGAAGTGGTTTAATTAATAATAATAAATGTAATTTATTGCTAATAAAAGGTGTGAAGTTATGGAAGAATTTAAATGGGAATGAATAAAGTGTGAACTTATAATCTTTCGAAAAAGATAACAAGTAAAATGAGATATGCGACTGAGAAAGTTTAAATTGAGTGAAGGTTGAATGATTTAACAAAGAAGAGTAAGTACATAAAGAATGAAGAGACAACAAATAAAAAAAATTGGTTAGAAAACATGACTTAATTGTGTTTGCATTATAGTATGTCATTCACAACTCATAAATCATGCATTACACTTTTATTAGTCTTTATCCTACGAGTTTTGGCTCAGGTTGTCTATATTAAATTTTTTTCAGGTTCTAATACAAAGAGAAGACGTAGAGACATTCTGAGGTTTTGAAGAATGAAGTGTGTAAAAATTTATTTTCTTTATGATGGAGACATGTAGTTATCTTTAAAGAATTTAAATATGTAATTATATATGCAAGTTTAGGTGAAATACATCCGCTTTGAAATTTCACATTGTATAAATTTATGAAAGTAAGAATTTTCTTTGGATGACTATAAATTTTACAATTGTATGGTTGATACCTACAATAGTTTGGAGGATGTTGATTACTATGTAGCCTAAACTTGTATGGCTTAATTTCTTTTGAGAATTGATATACCTGTTATGTGATTGGATGTGAATGATTGTAGTAGTTTTGATTGTGTTTGAGAAATGGAATCCAGGCGGAGCCTATGTATAAATTGTGTTTGGAGTTTAACAGGTTTACAGGAAAATTGGGATAGTTTAGAAAATAAAGAAAATTCTGCCGAAATTTTTAAGAAATAGACTTAGAACATTTTTGAAGTTTTAGAAGGGAACTTCTTTTAAAATGAATTATATCCAAGTATTCAAAAGTTTTAACTATAAATAGAGTTGTATACAAAGGAGTTCCCTCGGTGATTCTTTAATGTTGGGTTATCAAGTGGAGTTCACGTGACCCGGGAGTTGGGGCGTGACAGGCTTAGGTGAAGAACTTTTCTCCGTCACATACACAGAACCAATCGTCTTAAGAACACCTTCAGCTGCTTGAAGTTCTTTAAAAAGTTTTGCCAATGAAAAGTTGAGCTTGTTCATGGTATAGTTCAGACAGAACGGCTTAAAACATTCAGGCAGTGACTGTAGAGACCCAGCGTGTTTATTATTATTTATTAATTAATTTTAATAATGCACTTAAGTTCACGGAAATGGAATATGATGATTAATGGCGTATGTTGTATGTTATTGGCACGAGTGGAGACCCGAGATATTAAATTATTTAATGACGCTCGAAAATTTCGATTAAATGATTTGAATTCAATTTAAATTGAATTAGAGAAATAAAATATGATGGGTTTGTGTAATTAAAAATATATTATGTGTATAAAAAAAAGGGTAATAAAGACCCCTGCTCATCTCAGCCGAAGCTGAGAAACAGAGAAAACTGAGAGGGAGAGGCCAGGCGCGCACGATGCGCGACCTGCTGCCACCGTGCCACCATCCGCCACTGCACCGCTGGCGCCGCCTTTCCCACCCTTCCCCATCGACGACCACGCTTCGGCCATCCCCAGTCAACGCCGCCGGCGTCTTCATCTTCGAATTCTTCTTCTCTTCCTCTGTGCCATCTATGGCATATGCGAAAGCATGGATGCAAGCCTCAATCCGAAAATTTCTTTGTTCAATCATGAAATTGGAGGCTTTAAAGTGAGATTCAAGCTACACGCTAGCAGAGCTTTGAGGTCGAACCACCTAGGAGTCGGACGTGCGTTGGGTCGAAGAAGCTAGGGTTTCGAAGTTTTGGGGCTTTTGGCGATTCTAGCTTTCATGAGGTAGAATATTGACTATTCTTGATGGATTGCTAATGATATGAGTTGATTTTTATGATAATACCTTGAAATCATACAATGTGAGAGGTTTTACCGAAACCCTAGTTAGATTTATGATGTGTAAGATTGAATTCCATAAATTGATTAAATATGGAGATGACAGTAGAGCAATTAATGAGTTAATTAACCATAGTAACTTACTAATATGTGAGATTGAGTTAGAATGTTGGTTCAACTTAAATATTTGAAAACTTTGTATGTGTAAAACGTGATTTGGTTGGTATGGGTATGTGGCAAAGTAAAGATTTGATGAAATTGGGACATACAATAAGTTGCTTGGACAAAATTTGGGGGTTTGCGTCTTTCTTATTGGATAGATTTACGCATCGATGGGTGAACTATGAAATTGGGTAAATTGAAGGATTAATTAGACGATAAAGGTTTTAACCTAACTCTTGAAATGTTAAATTGTGAAACTTGGAATGTTGATCAAGAATATAATTAATTTATGACTTGTTACTTTAGGCTTTGTTTAATCGTTAATTTGAAATTAATTCAAAAACAAGCAAATATATATATATGATAAGATAAATAAATTCCTCGAGCGAGATTTGGAGTTTAGTCAAAATTGTTGGATGCAGAATTTAACTTATGAGATGTGAAATCATAAAATTGGAGTTAAATACTATATTAACTTGACTGGCAATGGATAAAAGTGGTGGAATGTTGGAAGACAAAATTTGGAATAATTAATGGGTGGTTTAATTTAGAAAATCAAAAAAAACTTTCTATGCCTAAATCCTAGTTTGGATGACGATATAAGAAAATCAAGTTAAACGTTTATATTAGAACCCTTAAATGTTTACTTAAACCTTTCAACTTGATAAATTAAAGATTGAAAACAAAATGGATGATTTGAACTCTACTTTGGGGAAACTGTGCGCATATCCTAGTTTAGGCTGTGGTGAAGCATAAATTTTCATGGACATTGAATTTATATTACTAATTTAATTTATTGGGTTTGCAACATTCAATGATAAATTTGTAAGTGAGAAGGTGATGAGAATGGAAAGTAAAAAAAAAAAACTCAGAGTTGAAGTTTGCGATCTAGGTTAAAGGAGTGTTATGCGTTAGAATCGATGATCCACTCATTTGGTTTAACTCATAAGTTAATTTAGATGAGTAAGAAAGTTTAATCTCAAGTCTTAATTACGGACCTTCTGGTTTGAGATTACTATGGTGATTTGAGAAACTTTTATAGAAGAATCCAAGATTCTATTGTAAGGACAAGTGGTTCCATCATAATTAAATTAAATAATAGGTTTGAATCATGCTTATATATTTATATATGTATATATATTGCAATTAATTTGAGGATTATTGAATAAAGAATTGAAGTTAGTTCACGAGTAAATTAACTTAAGGTGGGGAATTTATATCATAACTAAGACCGATGAGGGGTGATATAATACGAGTAAATGATAACCACCTTGAATATGTTATAGTGTGCCTAACACATGCAGTCGTACGATGGATCTAACAGTGATGAACTATTGTGTGTTTGTGAATAAGTTTAATGAGACACATTCATGGTAATAATTGGATGCTTAGTTTGAGCAGATGAAACGTAGTTGTCGAATGGACTTAGTTTTCTGAAATTAGATCAAGGGGTGGAGTTATAAATATATATATGACATGGTTATGTATGATTCATTGAATATTGGTAGACCTTTATGGCTTGTTAGTCCGGAGTGGATAAATTGAATTGATACTCAAAATTGAAGGACATTGGAAAATTTATGACATTTTCAATTTTACCAATCAAAGTGTAGGGTTAATTAGTTGTTATTATAAAAAATGGATGACGGCAGAAGTTATAAAAAAGGTGGGAATAAAGTAAAGATGAATTAGAAATAAATCGTTAGTATGCAAATTTGAAACATGATATGAGATTTATACTATCTAAATGGAGAAATGTGACGAGCACGATGGTTAGCAAAGTTTGAGTTTATACACTAGTGTGAAACATGGTTTGAGATATGAGATATTTGAACTGCGTGGCTTGCTAGATGGAAATTTGAACGTTAACTTCATGGTTTACCTATTTGGATGGTGTATTACAATTAGTTTGATTCATTAACATTGATTCTTTTCTAATTAACTTGAAATGGTGGATAAAATTCAAAGGTTAAATGTGAAAACTGAAAACTTGATTTGAAGTCAATAAACGGTATAGCTATATAAAATGATTCTTGTTGACAGTATAATGATTTACGTTTGGGAATTGTGTTGGGAAGAGGAACCAGTTTTGGGTTGAACTTCTGGATTTTTTTTTTGAAATGATAATATGAACGGAAAATGAACCGCATGGATTCATGTGAATTAAGTTGGGCTTACACAACTCCTCAGTGAAAGACCGAAAACTTGCGCAAGATGGGGACCACATGTCCATGGGTTAGCCCCCAAAATGTGGTGGTTGTGTCGTCAGGAGTTATAGACCCATTCCACAATGGCTTTGCGTAGCCTATTGGGGGCGAATGGGGCGATGTTTCTATAAGCTGCATCTGACCCCAGTTCATTAGATATGATATGGTTTTGTGAAAACCGGGTAACGAATTAGAAATGTGGATAATGTGGAAAAAGGAAATGATTTAAAATGGGATCAATTTGTGTGCGTGGGTGTGTGTGTGACAGGAAATGATATGATGAAACTTGCACATTTAGCTTGGATACATCCACCACACCTCACATATCATGCATCGTATCATTTTTAGTCTTTGTCCTACGGGCTTCGGCTCATGTACGTTGTTTAACATTTTTTTTAGGTTTGAACGATCAAGGAAAGCATTGAAATATAATGTGATTGGAAGCATGAGACAGAAATAATTGTCTTACATTTATAAATTTCTTTAATCTCCTGGTATGAAAGAAATTTAGAGTATGATGAAAATGTTTCGGATGAATGTAAGTACTATGTATATTGAATGACAGTCGTACACAGTTTAAGTTTGTGTGATTTAATTTCTTTTGGGAATTGGTATACCTGTTATGTAATTGGATGTAAATAGTTGTAGTAGTTTTGATTGTGTTTGAGAATTGGAATCCAGGCGGTGGCTGTGTATAAATTGTGTTTGGAGTTTAACAGGTTTACAGGAAAATTGGGATAGTTCGAAAAATAGAGGAAATTCTGCCAAAATTTTTAAGAAATAGACTTGGAATATTTTTTAAGTCGAAGAAAGGAACTTCTTTTAAAACCAATTATATCAAAGTATTAGAAGGTTTTAACCATAAATAGAGTTCTATATAAAGGAGTCCCCTCAGTGATTCTTTAATGTTGGGTTATCAAGTGGAGTTCATGTGACTCGGGAGTCGGGGCGTGAAAGAATGGTATTAGAGCTCTAGGTTCGAACACCTATGAACCGTGGGTATTAGTATGTGATGGATGCAAATTGTTGTGAATTGTTGATTTGACGTAGGCACCACTACATGGTATGGACTGTATGCTTGCATGGGTTTGCGAATGAATTGTCTGCGTGTGCTATATGTTTATGTGGGTATGGAGGATGAACATGGGGAATGATGTGACTTGCTTTCGGGCGTCTGGTCAACTATTCTAGGGTTTGAAATAGAAAAGCGTTTAGCCGACGTTCTTTCTATGAGAAATTATTCCTAACGGTTCTCCTCAGAATGTGTGTATGTGTTGCGTTATGAATAAAATGTTTGTACGATTCTTGGATGCTAAAGGAGAGAGTACGAATGTTCTTAGGAGGTAAAAGGTTAAATTGAATTATATGAGGGTTATAATCTCTATTTGGGAAGTGTGTTCTTAAGGCTAGAGAAGGGCCGTGGAGATGCAAACCTGTGTTTGACGGTTGTTTAAGCTTGTGAGTTAAGAGTCGATTGTGGATATAATAGAATT
>JAULJZ010087349.1:0-12424 GCA_032270985.1 Heliamphora pulchella
AATAAATTTTAGTTAGATTAGACCATGTTATTTTAAAGTAAATATGTAAATTAGTTTTTTCTAATTACAAATCAACTCTTTTATAAAAATAATAAGAGTTTTAATCTTTTTCACATCTCTTAAGTTAACTATAAATTTTTAGTACGGAAAATATAGTTAGCTAGTTTTGACCAAACATATTAGGCTCAAATATTTTTATTAAACCTTAAAAGAATTTAAAGTTTAGTTCTTTTCTTTGGTGTTTTTGCTTTTAAAAGAAATTTATGAAAAGCAGATTCATTTTATTAGCTAAAACTTTCTTAAAATATTATTTTATTCAAGAAATTAAACGATTTTCTTATTTTTACATAATCTTAACTATAAATAGATTAATTGAATTCTTGTTAAAATGAACAAAGGTATAACATCGTACTGAAATTTGTATTTTTTTATTTTGTTTAAATTTAAAATTATTAAGCAAAATTTATTGACTTCTGCAAACGTCAGGTGAGTCTTATGATATTTGAGTTAGTTCAGTTTTTAATTTTCGCTTTATAACGATCTTGAGGTGCACCACTGTTGATACTGTCTGAAAATGATTATCGAAAATATGGATATTATAAAGATGAGAATGATAGTATAAACGGCGTCCCGGCCGCTGGGAATAAAGCATACCAGCGAGGTGATGTAATAAGGGCAGTGGGTCACGGCCAGGTGACTAGGGAATGATCATTTCCACTACGGGGTAGCTACCCGAATTTCTGGTAGAACTGTTTATTCAGACATCATTCTAAGAATGGAAAGCGGATAATAACTCAGATATCTATGCACTTACACTAGTTTTGCTAATGGATGTTGAACAATTTCAGGTGATGCTTGAATGCAAGGAGGACCCGATAGCAGGAAAAAGATGATTTAATTTATTCATAGTTTTATGTCAAATTCTGTAATTGTTGCATTTTGATTCCTGTATCTCGTTGTTTAAACATTAAACACACAGTTAATAAGCTCTGGAGTTTTTTTTTTCATGAGCTCACTGGAAATATTTAAGGGAAGTGACTCATTTTCAATGAATGATTTACAATTATTTTAAATTCAGAATGACTAGAATGAGATCGTTTGAAAACTCAATTGGCAAAATTCCAATTGAGGAATGAAAAATAAAGAATGAAAGAGGCCTCGGGTGAGTTTTTAACTCACTGGCCGGTCACGGACGCCGTTCTTAGAAATAGGTCGTGACAGAGATGATATCAGAGCAAATATTTTCTTACAAACCCAGAGCTTAGAGCACTTGCACCACTTTTGCATGCTTTCGTGTATTTATAATGGTCTTAAATGTACTTTAGCTGAGTATGTTAGTAATTGCTGAAACACATCTTACAATATAGGTCCATAGGTAGCATAGACACATTAGAAAATACTATCATACCAGACCTACTTGTAACATTCTCGTAGAAACCGTTTAAAATGGAACCCTTTAAATCTAACCATTTACGAAGTTTTTTTCACTAACAGAGTTTTGATAAAAGACAAAAGACCATTTACCTGGATTTGGTAAAGCGAGCAGTAAACAGGTAACATCTGCATCTCAAAATAATATAGCGTTAATGAAAAGGGATAACCTGGAGCACTATAGAAAGTTAATAGGTAAAGTTAGAAATAGTCAACCTCCCCAAAATGAATAGTGCTTAGTTATAATATAGGGTCAGATGGTGCTTTATCAGCCTGTTTGCCAGTTTTTGTATTTTCTATGTGTTCTTAATAATATGATATTATCGATAAGTATCTGACTACTTTTCAAAATAATTTTTTTGTACGAAACTGTAATACTTGCATGTGTTATCATTCGAATACCTCACGTTAGAAATAAGAATAATATGATATATTCAAGTGAACACCCTAGAACCTCGTAAAAAAAATATACGTAAGAAAATCCTTAAAAATAAAATCATAAGAACTCCTTAAGAATTTGTTATATCAACCGAGCAATTATCCTTGAATTTCAATCAGAAGAACGCCTGATCACCGTTTCTTCTAATAAGAAGTATGGAAAAATTAATTGAGTTGAATTTATTTAAAATGCCAACTCCATCAGAACAGAAATTGCTAAATCTTTTGTGTAAAATACGAATTTATTTGACTAAAAATTATAATTCTAACAACAACCCTCATAAATTGTAGTAATGGCTTCTGCTAGTAATAGTACCCAAGTTCAAATCATAACCAATGTAGGCAACCAGTTAGGATAATTTTAGCGAAAAATGAAAGGACTACTTAGGATGATCCAGCGCCAACATCAAGCAATACAAGTTTACCTCCAAATTGACACACTTCTACAACTCGAAGAAAGGAAGGACAATTCGCATTAGGAAAATATAGAAATCCTGTGCTCAAATATCGGAAGAAAGGCCAAAAAGAGACCCAACTCAAGTATGTTGCAAGAAAAGAGCGATTGAAAAAAAAAAAATCATCCCTAGATCACAAGAAGAATGACAGCAACAACCAAAGGCAAGGGAGAATATATCCCTAGCTCTGAGGAATCATCGAAACGTAAAAGAAATAGCCGTAACCTCTCACTTACTACTCCTTACGTGTTTATATATAAGTTGACCCAATTCGACGCAAACTTTTTTATGTTTCGTCCCACTTTGCTAAGAAAATACATTGTCGACCAAGCTCTTGTTCTGGCACGATCACCTGTGAAAATAAGTCAAAATCTGAGTTACGAAAAACGTCTTATATATATCATAGACAAAAAAAAAGCAACTCCACAACAAATTCATTCCACTTGACAAACTATGGCTGACAAACCACTCTAGGGATAAAGCTACGTGGGAAAAGAAGATCGACATGAGACACAAATGTTCGGAGCTACTCACATGAGGTATGATGTCTATTAACATAACCCGGGTCAAGTTTGGAGGACCAAACTTCCTAACGGTGAGGAGGATGTGACAACCGAAAAAAGAAATGTATACTAATAATAAATAATAATCAAATTCTTAAAAGATTAGAGATACAATTCTTGACAAAACCTTATTATTAAATTTAGAACCAAAATTCAATAATCTCACATTTTACAAAATATCGATAATTAAGATTCAAGATAAGACTATATTGCGTAAATCCCGATAATTAAGATTCAAAATAAGACTATATTACGTAAATCCAAAATTTTCTCAAACATTCCGACCACCCAAATAACATTAAAGGGTTATTTTGAATTTTTAGAAGTTTTTCAAAAAAAAAAAAGAATTTATGCAGTAAAATTCACAATGCAAATATTAGCAAATGAACGATTGCATGTCGTTGTAAATTCCAAAACGACACCTAAGCATAAGTGCATGGCCCATTTTCGCCACGTGTTCACATGAATTATCTATAAATAGCTCTTATTAGTTCATTCCACGCACAACACTAATAAACCTAAAACAAATAGCACCAAACGAAAGCCAAAGGAAAGGCTTGACCCACAAAACCGAAGAAATAAAGCACAGCAGTAAAGAAGAAGATGGGATCTATAAATAGCTCTTATTAGTTCTTTCCACGCACAACACTAATAAACCTAAAGCAAATAGCACCAAACGATAGCCAAAGGAAAGGCTTGACCCACAAAACCGAAGAAATGAAGCACAGCAGTAAAGAAGAAGATGGGATCGACGCACGCTCTCCCCCACCGTCGCACCACCACCACGCAACTGACGCCGTGCCTCCACCCTCCCCTAACACCAGCGTCGGCGCTAGCAATTTCTATCGATGAACCCACCGTCGGCCATCACTAGAACTGCCGGTGACCCCCCATCTCTCCTCCCACTTTCCCCGATCTCTCTTTCCCCCAGATCTCCTTCTCAGCCTCTCTCCCTCTCGGTCCTTCCCCCTCAATCACTGCGCCACCAAGAACTACCACTAAGCCACTTTACACCACCAGGCAGCCGCTATCCCTCCCCTCTCTCTCCGATCTCCCTTTCTCTCTCTCTCTCTCTCTCTCTCTCTCTCTTTCTCTCTCTCTCTCTCTTTCTCTCTCTCTCTCACTCATGTAATATGTAATACTCTGTGTATAATATATGTGCTGTGTGTGTGTGCTGTGTGTTCGGTTGTGCGTGTGTGCTGTGTGTTCGGTTGTGCGTGTGTGCTGTGTGTGCTGTGTTTGATTGTGTGTATGTGAGTGTGTACGCTATGTGTGTGTGTTCGGCTGTATGTATAGTGTGTGTTTGTATGTTGCTGTGTGTGCGAGTGTGTTAGCTGAGTGTGTGAGTTTATATTTGAGCCCCTGTGTGTGTTATTTGTACACCGTGTGCATGTATTTTTTTTTCATATTTTTATTTGGGAATTGTTTTAAGCTTTATGTTTTAAAATTTAAAAAGCTAAAAATAATAAAAACTAAATGAAGAATTCTAATCCATCACGTAAAAATAGTATAAGAAAAATTAAAAAGAAAATTTGTTAAGATATAAAAAGATGTTTGACTAAGAAATTAAATAAACTATTGAATTATCTTATTTTAAAGAATTTTAAAATAAGCGCGTTCTCTTTAATAAATTTTAGTTAGATTAGACAATGTTATTTTAAAGTAAATATATAAATTAGTTTCTTCTAATTACAAATTAACTCTTTTATAAAAAGAATAAGAGTTTTAATCTTTTTCACATTTCTGAAGTTAACTAAGAATTTTTAGTACTGAAAATATAGTTAGTTAGCTTTGACCAAACATATTAGGCTCAAATATTTTTATTAAAGCTTAAAAGAATTTAAGTTTAGTTCCTTTCTTTGGTATTTTTGTTTTTAAAAGAAATTTATGAAAAACAGATTCATTTTATTAGCTAAAACTTCCTTAAAATATTATTTTATTCAAGAAATTAAAGGGTTTTCTTATTTTTACAGTCTTAACTATAAATAGATTAATTGAATTCTTGTTAAAATGAACAAAGGAACATCGTACTGAAGTTTGTATTTTTTTATTATGTTTAGATTTAGAATTATTAAGCAAAATTTACTGACTTCTGCAAACGTCAGGTGAGTCTTATGATATATGAGTTAGTTCAGTTTTCAAATTTCACTTTATAACGATCTAGAGGTGCACCACTGTTGATACTGTCTGAAAAAGATTATCGAAAATATGGATATTAACGGCGTCCCGGCCGCTGGGGGACGATAAAACATACCAGCGAGGTGATGTAATAAGGGCGGCCGGTCACGGCTAGGTGACTAGGGAATGATCATTTCCACTGCAGGGTAGCTCCCCGGATTTTTGGTAGAACCGTTTATTCGAACATCATTCTAAGAATGGAAAGCGGATAATAACTCAGATATCTATGCACTCACACTAGTTTTGCTAATGGATGTTGAACAATTTCAGGTGATGCTTGAATGCATGGAGGACCCGATAGCAGAAAAAAGATGATTTAATTTATTCATAGTTTTATGTCAAATTCTGTAATTGTTGCATTTTGATTCCTGTATCTCGTTATGTTGTTTAAAAATTAAGCACACAGTTAGTAAGCTCTGGAGTTTTTTTTTTCATGAGATCGCTGGGAATATTTAAGGGAAGTAATTCCTTTTCAATGAATAATTTACAATTATTTTAAATTCAGAATGACTAGAATGAGATCGTTTGAAAACTCAGTTGACAAAATTCCAAGTGAGGAAAGAAAAATAGAGAAAGAAAGAGGTCTCGGGTGAGTTTTTAACTCACTGGCCGGTCCCAGACGCCGTTATTAGAAATGGGTCATAACAGTTACAGTAGGGACTTGGAGAATAATAACGAGTAAGACTTCTAGTGGAACATAAACACGTATCAGCGGGTTTCGCAATTAAGCAAACCTCATAGTGGTATTGCAATTATGAAAAATTTGCAGCGATTTTTGCAATTTCTATAAAATACTGAATTACAGTTCACACCACTAAATAACTATAATTGCACTCAGACCTATAATCTCAAGATCATATAGCATTGAGCTCCTGTTATTAAATGCTTACCATTTCTTCTCACGTTAAGATTTTCGAGACCCGCCAATTAAATTTAATTGCTGACAATTTAATTTAATCGGCATCTTGGTATTCCTTAAGCCCATCTGCTTAACTTATTTAACAGCTGGATAATTAAATCCATCTGCAGGGTTTGGTCAGGTCAAAACTTATAAATTTTCTTAAGGAGGTATCGTCAATCCTGATCTTTCGGGACGTAGATTCTATCAATAATCAATATTTACTATATATTTAATATCACTATCCAACTTACTAAAAATATAGACCCATATAAAGTCGCACCCTCTAATGAATCAAAATAACGAATATTAAATATATGCAAATCAATAATTATTTTAAGATTAAGAGAATAAACAGTATTCATAATAACCTTAGGGTGTGAATTAATTTTTATAATTAGTATAAAATTAATTACTCCAAATATCCCGTTCAATACACATAAAGTGTATTAGCAGAGAGAGTCGGAACAATAGACGATACTATTATCTATTTTCCGTAACTAACACAGATCTACTAAAATTCTATACTACAGTCGTATCGATGGTATGTCTATTTCCATCTAAACTGTGAACATAAAACTAATATTCTCAAGAATCTAAAATTTGATCTTCTGTGTGTAAGTCATACTCTACACACTAGATTAAATACTATACAGAATATTGGATATCAATGCATAACAAAAAAATGCTATACATACATTGCTCATAAAGATTCTCATAAAATAAAAAATTAAGTTTATTAAAATTAAATTAAATACTAAAAATATTATTTTCAGTATACCAACCCTAACATCTTCTAGGGTTTGAAGGAATTAAAGAATCGTCACACACACACGAACTTAGGGTTAAAAGATTTACCTGGCGCACCAGGGCTTAGGGTGCCTAGTCTTCTAGGGTTTAAAAGAACCAAATGATCGTCACACACATACAAACCTAGGGTTGAAAGATTTGCCTAGCGCACTAGGGCTTAGGCTGCCTACTTTTTTAGGGCTTGGAAGAACCAAATGATCGTCATACTCACAAGAACCTAGGGCTGAAAGATTTTTTTGGTGTACCAGGGTTTAGGGTGCCTAGTCTTCTAAGGCTTGAAAGAACGAAAGGATCGTCACACACATACGAAGCTAGGGTTGAAAGATTTTCCTGGCTCACCAGGGCTTAGGGTGCCTAGTCTTTTAGAGCTTGAAAGAACCAAAGGATCGTCACACACATACGAACCTAGGGTTAAAAGATTTGGTTGGCGCACTAGGGCTTAGGGTGCCTAGTTTTCTAGGGCTTGAAGGAACCAAAAGATCGTTACACACACATGAACCTAGGGTTGAAAGTTTTGCCTAGTGCACTAGGGCTTAGGGTGCCTAGTCTTTTATGGCTTGGAAGAACTAAAGGGTCGTCACACGCACACGAACCTATACTTTAAAGATTTACCTAGCTCACTAGGACTGAGGGTGCCTAGTCTTCTTGGGTTTGAAAGAACCAAAGGGTTGTCACACACATACGAAGATAGGGCTTTCTTATTCCTTTCCTTTTTCTTTCAAATTTTCTCCATTCCATTTACTTTAATTGCTCTTATTATCTCTTTCGATCATCTTCTTCTTTTGAGGTTGGCCAGTACGTCAAAGGTTTTGGCGGCTCTGGCTCTTGTGAGGTGTTGAAGTGGTACGATGCCCTCTTTGCTCCCAGTCTGGCATTTATTGATGCCTCTGGCTTCTCTTGCTTCATTCCACTGCTGGGTCGTACCAGCAAAGACAGTGTTTGGTTGACAGCGTTGGCAGAGAGGTGGTGGGACAACACGAACACCTTCCACTTCTCCACCTTTGAGGCTACATTGACACCACTCGACTTTGCCCTGAGCATCGACATTCGAGTTGGAAGAGCTCATATCCCTTTTGATCTAGCCATTTCTCGTTCAGCTGACGCTCTGACTTACCTTTTGGGCGCTGTTCCAGTTTAGATGGACAGAGATAGAGTTAGGTACACCTGGTTCTTTGAGCGTTTTTGTCATTTTCATTGCTCCGAGCCTCATCACTACGAGTGGGTCACTCGAGATTTCCTACTGTACATGTTCGGTACCTCCTTATTTTTAAATAAGGAGCTTCACTATCTTGGTGCCCTTGCTCGCCTTGATCGAGTGGCCATGTATGATTGGGGAGGAGCTGCACTCACTACACTTTATGACTCGATGAGGGCCCTGACCAGATTCCTTTAGGTGCTCAGCATTGGGGGATACTAAAGGGTCTGGGAGGTACGTTTTAGTTTTGGTACATTGTTCATTCATTTCTTCTGCTGACATATTCTCTTTCCTGCTTTAGACCAATGAGTTCCTCGGGCTTCACGTCCCGATGTACTCTTTCGCCGGCCCTCTGGTTATTCCCCATGCAGCTTAGTGGGCCCAAGGTCTAAAGGGGAAGAAGACCAGGGGGAAGAGATTAGATAGATTCTGATCATCTCTAGACCGGCTGACTCCAAATCAGGTACCATTTCTCCCTTTGGCTTTTTTAGTTTATTCTGCTGCACCACTTGCTGTTCACTGATCGCTGTTCTGTATTGTTCATTGATTATTGCTTACTGCACTGAATATCGTTCTCTGCACTATATACAGCTGTGCACCATTCATTGATCCCTATTCACTGTACTATTCTCCTCACTGCACTGTTCTCTACACTACACAGCACTATACTATCCCTCGCACTATACTATTAACTATTTACTGTGCTGATTACTGCTTACCCCAAACTACTGATTGGCCACTGTATTGTACACTGTTCTGCTTCTTTTTTTTTATTGGCCCTATTATTTATTATGTTTACAAGTTCATTGGGGCGTCTGGCACGGGATGGAGGATCAGGCTGGCAAGGATCTGATGCGCAACCTTGATGCTCTAGGAGACGGATCTTACTAGGGGGCCCTTTTGCCGTGAGTACTATCTGGGAAAGTGGGTGGTTTGACAGCTACTCGACCTTGACCAGTTTTGGATTTCGGCGACTCCTCTAGCTTGTATGCATCGGACAGATCATCTGAGCCACTTTGACATACTTCTCGAGATGGCGGAGACTCCTGCTACAGAGCAGCTAGGGCCTGAGGGGGACTACAAAGCATGGTCCCAGGCACATCTGTTAGGACCACTGGGTCCTGACCAAGGTACGCCTACTGGTAGGAGGAGGAGATGGGCACCAAAGGCTATTCTTGATGCTGAGGTTGGAGTTGTTAGTGCTGGGGCTGGTGGAGCAGGTGCTACTGCTGCTGCTGCTATTGGAGTTACTGGGGGACCTGCTAGAGTTAGAGCTAGTTGAGGTGCCCTGGACTGTTTCAGTTCTCGTGACCAGGTATCCCTTTGACATCCCCATCCCCATTTCTCCAGCCCTAGAGTACAGACCAGTTCATGCCTAGGTTTAATCTTCTTTTCACTATTTTCTTTTCTATCGTTCCATTATTTAAACTACGTAGCTCTTGTTCCTTTTTGACAGACGAACCAGGCCTGGCTAGATCGTCTCATGCTGGTGGTGAGCGCATGCAAACTTTGATTCGCTAGCAGGATGCAGCTCTGCGTGCAGCAGGGGTTGCCTTTGTCCCCCAGCCAGTTGTGGTAGTGAGTATTTCCCAGTTTTCCTCTTTTTACTATCGGTTTATTCTATTCTTCATTCTTTTCCCTGCTTATCTTTGGTTCCTCTATTCTTTCACATCCACTTCCCCCACCTTAGAATGTTGCTAAGCCACAGGTCTAGGGTGAGCCACAGGTTCCAATTCGTGCCTCAGCTCGAGGTCGTGCCTCCTTCTCCAGAGCTCGCTCTAGAGGATCCGTCTCTTCTGCCAGGAGCCGTTCCCACGTGGTGTCTTCTTCTTCAGATGGCGGTGATGATAACGATGGCCTGTTTGAGGACGTTAGTTTAAACGATTTCGAACCTTCTTCTTACCGGGTATGCCAAAGGCATTGAGAAAGATTTCCCTTCCCCCATCTTTATTTATCTGTATTTATTTCACAATTCCTGCTACATTTTGATACATTAGTTTTATGGGCCTGCGTGCCACAGATTTACTGGTTATTGGGCCTGGGTGCCCCCCTGTCGCACATACATTTTGACACATTTGGGCCTTCGTGCCATTCTCTGCTTTATATACACATCTGCTTGCATGATTTTCTTTATTTACTTGCTTGAACCACTTTGCAAGATACGATAAACATGAATGTTCTATTCTAGAACATAATACAAAATTGCAAAAAAGGAGGGCACAAAATAGGGTGTCCACCACCTTTGAAACTAGCGATCGCTGGATCTGAAGGTGGCGGTCACCAAAAAGTATAAGAGCTAGGTGGTGGTCGCCAGGTTTTAAAGGTGGCGGCCTTGTATTGTGTACTTTTAACATGACAGTCCCATACTCTAAGGTAGCGGTCGCTACAATAGTTGTACTTTTTTAAACTTTTTGATGTCTAGTCTTCTCATGCACTATAAGTATAGCCTTGAAGGTCCCCATTTTCTGTCACTTTCACTTTAATGGCTTCCTTCCATAACTCACTTTTTGCATGGATCAAGAAGTTTTCTTATGTTGAACGTCTGAACTTCATGTCATTTGGTATTAATTCCTTGCTCTCCTAGAAGACTGTCAAGATCAATGAACCACTATTACGGGCTGCTGTGCAACTGTGGGACCCGCAATCTCATATCTTCTTCTTTAGCCTTGAGGAACTATGCCCTACTGTAGAGGAGTTTGCCGCCATTCTGAATTTGACTCTGAGAATTTCTTCCTTTCTAACCATCAACAAATAATACAACTTTGTGGTTTATCCAAGATTGATGCTTCCTTTTTGACATCCGATGACTGCCTCAATATCCCATGGATCATGAACAGATTTCGTGTGACGCCCCGTCCAACGGGCATGCCGGGACATACATAAATATAAATAAAGGGATATTCTAGCTATTCATTTATATTTACATACTTAAAATATTACATCATAAAGGAGTTTGAACTAATTAAAAGACATATAGCGTTTACATTTTTCCAAGAAATTTTAAAAATTACAATAAGCATGGGTAAACTGAACAAAAGAACAAAAGGCAAAGATTCAAATCTCCAGCAAGCATTGTTGAGGTCCATTGACTCCTGCCATTCATCCTGTTCTTCAATTCCATCTTCTTATTCGGGGGTGACTTCCTCAAAGAACTCCTCAATCTCACCTGTAGCACGAACGCCACGAGCCAAAGCTTAGAAGAAAACACTCTAAACCTTCTAACCACTCTCACGGCAAAGTATTTCACAATGCATGCCAAATAATACTTAAACACACTTTAAAGTCAACGAGACAGGCAAATTTCTAACAGGGTAGCAAATAAGTCAGTAAACATGCAAGTATGAGATGCCGTGTGTGCAATGCAAATGCTCAACCCGACATACACCCATATCGTAACAGGAATTCCACTTTAGGATTTATTATTATTGCCTCAGAAACTTATTGTCATTGTAGTGATGGGACTTATTGTCATTGCCTCATTGCACTAGGGACTTATTGTCATGCCTTTCATTGCACCAAGGACTTATTGTCAATACTATGATGGGATTTATTGTCATTGCCGTATATTGCACCAAGAACTTATTGTCATTGCCATGATGGAATTTATTGTCATTGCCATTCGTTATACTAGGGACTTATTGTCAATGCCGTGATAGGATTTGTTGTCATTGCCTTTGATTACACCAGGGACTTATTATTTTAGTATGTTTATAATAAATTTAGTATTTTCATGAATTATCATAGTTTTTATAGTAATTGATTAAATAAATGTAATCTTTTAAGTCAAATTAAGCTATTTTGACAATATATGAATTTTTGACTTATTTTATTTTGTATGAATTTTAATAATGATTTGTTTGCTTTTGTTAACCTATAATACCCTATTATTATGCATATTACTTGTTCAAAAAGTATTGAATTATCATAATACTTGATTTAATACATTTCTCATCTTTTTAAGCTTAATAGAAAGCAAAAAGCTACTTTTTGACACAACTTCCAAGGTGGTCGGCAACTAAAGGATATTTTTGTCATTTTTTATATTATTTTGTCTTTTACTATTTAATTGTACTTAAATTCTTGATTTAGGATATTCATGTGTCAAAATTTAGATTTTTAAGACTTTTTGCTATATTAGGGGCAAAATGATCATTTTACCTTATGAGGATTTTTGAAATTTGAATTCATTATTTCATGATAATTACTTGATTTTGAATGTTAGAAGATTCTCCGGGTGTTAAGGCTTTGTTGCTTGAGATTTGGACCTTCTTAGGGTTTCTGGATCGAACATAGGGTTCTCGAGTTGAGTTAGGGTTTCGACCTCTTCCATGTTCTATGGCCTCGTGGGCTATCTGTAATGCTTCAATACTATTTTAATATAATTCAGATATATTTCTCGAAAGCCAATCCGATACGAAAGCCCTTTCTTTGCAAACTAAGCCTTTAAATGCTCCAT
>JAULJZ010087370.1:0-12423 GCA_032270985.1 Heliamphora pulchella
ATTTATTCATGTATGAGTTTGCATGATTTCTGTTTATGAGAGATAAACTTGGGAATCTTTATCCAAATGTTGTAATAATTTATAGTTGATGGTGTTTCAACTGCAAATCTTATTTTCTCAAATGAGTGTTTTGGTCGGCTTTCGCGTGACCCTAGTGTTTGGAGCGTGACATCGGTAGGGGTAAATAGTAACAAAGTGTGTGAATTTAGAACTTCTTTAAAAATTAACTGGCTTCTTTTTTTATTTTACAGTGGTGTCGTATATATATATTTTTAAATTATACATAGTAATTTTTATTTTATTTTTTCATCCAGGGGTTCAATTGACTTCACAGCCTAAGCTGTGGAGTCGCCTCTGCTAGGTTGCCAAACACCCGTCATTGGTTCGGCGCTGGGTCACGAAACACCTATTGCTCGCAAACTGGTTCAACGGTGGGGGAGACGAACAGTTACGGAGGGATGAGAAGGGAGCAGCAGGCAGAAGAGAGGGAGGGAGAATGTGGCATAGAGAGGAGGGGAGAAGAGGAGAGGAGGATGGGCGGTGAGGGTCGCGGCGGTGGCGGTGAGGTCGCGAAGGGGAGGGTGGTGCATTTAGAATCACCCATTAAAATTTGTATCCCAGTTGGTAGAACTTTAGAGATTCTTAGCATTTTTCATGCTGGCTTCCCAGTTTAGGAGGCTTAATAAAGTGTGTTTCCCGTGGAGGAGGAGTAACCGACAAAGGGAAAATGGCATGGGTATAACTTATAAGGAATGATGCCCTTCAATCTACCTCATGAATCAAACTAGAAAGAAAAGGAAAAAAAAACTGAGTTACGCTGCTAAAATCATGTCAACATAAGATAACACAGAAAAGACTCGCATAACATAATGAAAAAAATATACCAAAATTAACTGTCGCTAAAGTAAAAATTAAGTGTACACTAAAAAATTGTGTGGTTACAAAAATATATGGAAGCAAGAAGAAGAAGAAGAAGAAGAACATCACCCTTCAACTTCAAGTAGAACGGCAAGTTCTTGAGAAGAATTCTGTTCGTTGGACGGTAAGGCAGGGGCCATGAACCGCTTAAACTGCGAACTTTTGCCGCGAAAATTGAAGTTTCTAGGGAAAGTAGACGAAAATAAAGGGAGAAAGGGGAGCTGGGTTTTGGGAGTTTCATGGTATTTGGTATTGTTGTTGAGGCGAAGAGAGTGCAGAATCTGACAAGAAGCCGTTCCCATTGGAGAATGTGTTCGAGTGACTGTTGGACATCCACATAAGAACGCGCGCACACATCACAGGCAGCAGCTAATGCAGTTAGCTTGGCAGAAATAACGATGACGGACCCATAGGTTTCCCGAAATTACAAGGGGTGATTAAAAGGTTGTTGGATAAAGTTACTTTGAATAATTTTTAGCTTTATATATTATTAATTTTAATTATAAGTTATAATTTTTATTAAATATTTATAATTTTTGTAATAAATTATAATTATTATTTTTTTATTTCAGTTACAAATTATAATTTTTACCAAACACTCACAACTTTTGCTACAATACATAAGTTATTAATTTTAACAATCTCAAAAGCCCTCTAAATACAAATCACATTATTGAGTACACATACTAAAGAATTATATTTTATTATAATTTTATCCCTCATTCAAGTTATCAAAATTACTCTTAATTTTTAAAACTCTAAAATTCATCTATTAACATCTTCGTCACCGGCCATCAGCTTCTCAATCGCCACCTACCACCACCAAAAGTTATCCATCGCCAGCCAAGCATGACCATGCCACCCTCCCCTTGAAACCCTAACCGATCACATCATTTTCCTCTTTGTGCCACCTACCATTCAAATTACTACGGCTGAACAGATAGATATTGTTTAGACTACCTTAACCGAACAAATAGGGACCAAACGACACTAGGGTGCCGAACACCAGTCGTTCAAACATTTGGACGAGTTCAAAATCTGCACGTGTTCAATAGAATATTAACGAAATTAGATTTTATTGGCACACAGATCAAGGACAAAGATAAAACAATTCTCCAGTTAATTTTCTTACCTGCATCATACGAGTATCTAAAGACTACACTAATATTTAAAAAAGATAGTGACAGATATTTTCTTACCATTGGTTTAAATGAGATTGTTGTTACTCTTATATCTCATTAAACGTTGAAGAAGAAATTGAGTGACAAATCATTAGAGGAGGGCATCATGGTTGCATTAAGCAGTCGAAAAGTCAAAGGCAAGGCAACGGTGAAGCAGAGGGGTCCAAAAAGAAAGGTCGTTCTAAGTTAAGGGGATATAAAGTGGCGTGCTACTATTGTGATAAGGAAATGAAGGAACTTAAATCCCAAGAACCAATGACAATGCATCGAATCGAACCATAATCATCACGAAAAAAATTTGTGCAAAATTGTCTAAACGGGCGTCCGGATGGAGTCTGGACGAGTAAAACCCTAACAGGCTCCGAGTGAAAAATTGAAACCCGATATACCTATCAAAGGCAGGACATGGATTATACCTGCAAGATCTCCCTGACTTGATCTCGTTTCAGCACTTGATCTCTTGCCCTAGATTAGATTGATATCTACTAACCATGCCTACAACAAAATAGAAGTTTAGTCTAGTGCAAAACATAATATACATAAGAATTCCTACTGCTGAAGTATAAAGAATTGTCTTTATTTTCTCTATCTCAACAATGGTCTTAGGACACTAGCTCTTGGATAAAGTAATTCCATATCTAAGAGGGAGATTCTTGGAATCCAACACGCTAAAATGAGCAAGAATCATATCGATATAATTAGCTTGTAAAAAGTTCAGCATCCTTTACCTACGATCTCGCCAAAGCTTAATCCAAATGATATTATTGGCTTCTCCCAAGTCTTTCATATCGAACTGGTCAGATAACCATACCTTAACAGAAAATAACACCTCCACATCATTTTAGATGAGTAAGATATCATCCACATATAGTACTAAAAACACCGCTACACTTTCATCACGCCTTTTGTACATAAAGGACTCATCATGACTTTAATTAAAATCATAAAACTTAATAGCTTGATCAAAATAAGTGTTTCAAGATCTAGATGCCTACTTAAGTACATAAATAGATCTCTTAAACTTGCACAGAACGTGCTCTTGGCCCTTTGCTATAAAATAGTTTGGTTGCGTCATAAAAATGCAATCGTCAAGATTGCCATTAAGAAATGCACTCTTGACATCAATTTGTCAAATTTCGTAATCGAAATGAGCTGTAATGGATAAGAGAATCCAAATAGGCTTCAGCATTGCTACCTGCAAAAAGGTCTCTTCATAATCGATCCATTCTTTCTCAGTAAATCCTTTTGCAACAAGTCTAGCCTTGAAAGTTTTCACATTTTTGTCTACTCCTTCCTTCTTCTTATAGACACAGTTGTATCTGATGAATTTTATCCCTTCAGGTGTTTTTACAAGATCTCATACCTTATTAGAGTACATAGACTCTACCTTAGAATTTATAACCCTTTACGAAAGTTCTACATCTTTATCTCAGAGTGCATCATTGTAGTTATAGGGTTCGGTATTAAGTTTTTCCGAGATCCTGCCATATGACTCTCCGAATAACATATACCAATTGAGTTGATAATAATCCCCCCACTACGATGTGGCACGACCTGCGGCTGTGTACTAGTAGTGATACGCTATACCGATACTGATCTTTGTGCACCATCATCCACATGCAGCTCTGGTTGTGAAACTGGAATGTTGATGGTGACATCAGCTGGCTCAGAACTTGCAATTGTCCCGACAATCCTCTCATTACGACGGGGCAATGGGATATCAACACCACTTTTTTGTGGTGTTTCTCCTTCTACTACTAGTATTAGACAAGTCTGTACTAGTATTTTCCATTCCCGGCTCTTCTAGAACAATTCTACTTCTAACATGTGGTTCATTACATAATCTTATTCCAAGAATCAAGCATCCGTGCTGACAATGACCTTTTGATCCTATAAACTATAAAATAAACCACATTTTGTTCTCCTGAGATATCCAACAAAAAAACTGACTTATGTTCTTGGTTCGAACTTTTTGTGTTTCCTTTCAGCATAAGTTCGGATTACCCCAAATCCGAACTTGCTATAAACTAGGTTTGTGCTCAAGTCTACGATTTTGTGGGAGTAGTAAGTATTGACTTAGATGATATCAAGTTCAAAATATAAGCTGTTATTTCTAACGCATATCCCCATAACGAATCAATTAGATTTGAATAACTTACCATAGATCTTACCATTTCGATAAGAGTCCTATTCTTTTTTTCCTGCCACTAATAAATAGTCCCTAAACTCTTCCAAAATGTACTCACTACCACGGTCTGACGTCTTGATGCATTTGCCCATACGCTTCTTCGTTTTAGATTTAAATTCTTTAAATTCTTCAAAGCACTCAGATTTATGGTGCATCAAATAAATGTATCAACACCTTGAGTAGTTTTCAATAAAAGTGACGAAATACTTAAAACCACTTCAAACTTGGATAGTATAGGTCCACATAAATTAGAGTAAATCAATTCCAAAGGTTCTTTGGCTCTATAGCCATTCGGTGAAAAGAGCATCTTTGTCATTTTTTCTCTTAAACAAGATTCACATACTCGAAGTGCCTCCACTTTTAGTTAACTTAATTGTCCATTTTTAACCAGTCTTGTAATCTATTTTAGATTGATATAACCCAAACGTAAGTGACAAAGATACATTTGATTTATTTGAGAAGGTTCATTTCTCTTACATGGTAAACTATTAGTGTTATTTAATTCTTTCAGTTGCAGTGTTAAAGAGATAGAAGTAATAACATAAAGATCATCCACCAATGTACCAGAACAAATAAAATATTTGTTATTCTTGATAATCAAAGATTTATTAAAATAAACTGAATATCCATCTTTAACCAATTTAGAAATAAAAATTAAATTTTCTTCCAATTTAAAGGTACATAAATACAGTACTTCAAAATTAACATTGTTGCTATCCTTGTATTATTGTCCATGTGTAGGTATATTTCACCATCACTAACCTGCTTGGTTCTTTACTGTTATGATTGTATACTAAAAATCACACTTTGTGTATTACATGTTAAAATAATATTTTTATTTATCAATAAAAATTATTTTTTCATTTTAATGTAATTTGTATGAGCCATGTTTGCATTATATTATAACTTAATATTGATCATGTGTGTCTTTTATTCTACATAATAGTTAATCTAGTATGTAGAGTTTGGCTTACAAGAAGGACCAAATTATCAGTTCTTGTACAATATAAATTTTTGATTTACAGTCATAGATGGAATTACACACATCATCTGCAGAACTGTAACACAGTATTTTAGTAAATATATTTTAATTACGAGGAACAGTATAATTTTAACTATAGTTCTGACTTGTTGTGATAGTACACTTTGTTTGTATTAAATAGAACCATGTTAGGGTAATTAATTTTATAGTTGTTAGTTCTAGGCAACCTAAGAGGGAGGTGAATTGGGTCTAAAAAATTAATAACAATTTTTAAAACTTTTTTGAAAACATTTTAATATAGCAAACAAATATAGCGCGATAATCAAAGATTAATGCAAATGCAAATATTAAAGAAGTTAGGGATAGAGAAAAAAAATCAGACACCAAGGATTTATAGTGGTTCGGCTTATTCTAAATCTATGTCCACTCCTAAAGTCTTTCCTAGATAATTTTCACAACGTAGAATACTCCATGGGCCCATTTCAAGCCTTACAACTGTGGCGTTTGGGATTTAGGGGTCAAAAATAAGAAAATTTAAAAAATATTTTGAAAAATATTTTAACACCTTGAAAATTAAATTTTGAAGACGCCTTTTATCGAAAATAGAGTCGTCACATAGTTTTTGAGAAAAAAACTAAAAAAAACAAAAATAGCTACTGATCTTTAAAACGTTAACCAGAGAAAAATGGTTCGATGGTTAAGATACGAATCGGAGAAGGTGTTAGGCGCCCTGTCCGCCCAACCGTAAGGTTGGCCTCTACTAATCATCATTGATTCTTTAATAGAATTTCTCAAATGCATGCAACTAAAGAATATGGAGGTAAAGAGAGAACATACAAAATCAAATAGCAAAAAATATATAACATATGTACATAACACTCCAAATTATAATAAATACATGAATTGATTCATAAGTCCTATGACATACAATTTCTATCTAAAGGATGCATGAAACACACCTGCATGCGATTTTACAAAAATAAACTAAGCTAACATGGTTCAAATGAACATGCTAAAGATGCTAAAATAACCTAGACATTATTTGCTACAAAATAAATTAAACTACTCTAAACATGCAGTTAAAGAAAATAACGAAAACATGCATAACATTCATTTAGAAAGAAAAATAGGAACATGATAAGTACTAAAATAAAAGATGCACCGGAATTCTATATTTTAAAAGAAAGAAAGTTTACAAGCAAAAATAAGTGTGTTTTAACAAAAGAGAGTTCAAAGATCTAAAGAAAATAAGGAAAAAATTTATAAAAGAAAATTTATACTAAGAATAAAGAAACTAGAAAATGTTTATTGAACTAATGAGAAAGAAAGCTAACTATTTAAATTTTAAAAGGGGTAAAAGAAAATGAAGAGAAAAGAAAACAAAAGGGAAGAAAATTATATTCAAAGAATGGGAATTAAATTAAAAGACTTTTTATGATTTTTATGATTAATAAAAGTGAAAGAAAAAGAAAGATAAAATAAAGCTGTAAGAAAATAAAGGTAGAAAAAAAATGAAGAAGGAGCCTTATAGAAATTAATACTAACATGAAATGAAAAGAAACACTAATGAAGAGAAAATAAATTAGAATTAAGAGAGAGAAAGAAAAAAAAAATAGATATTATAAAGAAATTTAAAGTTGGTAATAAAAAGAAAGTATTAAAGGAAGAAATTATACTAATATAAAAGAAAAGAAAAAGGAAATAGAAAATAAATGTTAGTAAAGAAAATTAGATTAATACTAGAAAGATAAAAGAAATTAAGAACAACTATCTAATTTAAACGTGAAATGTAGTATTAATTACTACATTTACATAAATAGAAGTGCATTATTATAACAATTAACAACATTAATTAGTTGTAATTGCAAGAATATTTTAGTACTAAATTGATGAAGTAATAAAAATAAGAAAGAGAAAGACAATGTACTTAGTGTGAATGTGAAGAAATTAATAACTAAACAATTAAAGAGAATAATCGAATTACACGTAACAAAGAAGACTGACTATGTAAATGGAAAGGAAATGTGAATTGAAATTGAAAATTAACCCAATTACCCCAAGAGAGAGAAAGCGGAGTTCAGAAAGATCGGGGATCCAAACGTGGTTCCTAAATTGTCGAAAAATTCTCAAGTTGGGAATGTGCTTCAATGATCCGGTCCTCGGATAAGGATCCAAGCAAGACTTCAACGTCGGTCGGAGGTTCGACAGGATTTCGGTGTCGGGGCTCTAGATTGATCGATCTGCCGGCATAATCTCTCTCACTCAAAATTCGTACTGAAAACGTACGTTGGGGTACGGTATTTAAAAAATTCTTCAACCAATGAGGTGTTGCCACGTTTTAGGACACGTCAGGCCATTTGGAGTTGGCGGTCGCCATAATCAAAGATGGCGGTCGCCATGTTTTTGAAAGGTTCCACGAAGTTCTATGGTGGTCGCCACAATGGAAGTTGGCGGTCGCCATGATGAAAGGTGGCGGTCGCCACTTTTGGCTAGAGTTTCTACAAAGTTCTATGGCGGGCGCCATGAAGAGAGTTAGCAGTTGCCTTACTTGAGCGACAAGTTTCGATGGTTTGACAAACTTTCATTGGTTTGAAGGTTCCGGGTTCAAATACCGAGCTTGGATCTCTTCCCGAGGATCGTACTGAGCCACTATTCCACCTGTTTTCATCATCGAATTCGCCTAAGATTAGGCAGGGTCAAATTGGGGTGTTTACAACAACCTCAAGATTTCACTTGAGAATCACAAGGAAACGAATGTTTACGGGAACATTCAAGGGCCTTACAACAGCAGCAAGATGATCCTTTGAAAATAATTCCATGTTTTCTTCTAATCACTATTGAGCTCTTTTTTGATGAGATTTACTTACTCACTCAAAAGATAAATGGTGGCTCACCATTGAATATAATAAAGGAATTGTATCAATGAGGATCACTCACTCTCATTACAAAAATTGATTAGCAATAAATGAAAAGATAAAAAGAGATGAGGTATTGGAGCTGGAGTTACAGCAATAAATGAGAGCTTAATAATTTTGAGTTTGAATCAAGCAACAAAATAGTGATTGTAAGTCTCCAAGGAGATTAAATGCTGAGGAGTAACTCGTTATATAAGTTCTTTAGTATTTATGACTATTGGAGGTAGGTGAGGGTATTAAATGCTAAAAAATCAACCATTGAAGTCTGTCGCGAATTTAAATTTTCGTTACAGGTGTCGACACAATTTCTTTAGGGTCGACACAAAATATCTAGGGTAAGGATCTTTAAGTGATTGAGTCGACTCAAATCTTCTGAGGTGTTGAAACAATTTCTCCAATCTTCCTCACCAACACAACGGTGTCGACACATTTGGATATTGTGTCGACTCAAAGGTTCTTCAGCATCTGGGAGAGAACAATTTGTGTCGACTCAAATCTTCTTGGTGTCGACATTAAAATTTTGTAAGAACTCTCGTGATATTTGTGTCAACTCATTTGAACATTGGTGTCGACACTAAAATTCTTCAAGCAGGTTCGGGATATTTGTGTTGACACTTCTTCAATTTGTGTCAACATACTAAATTCTGCAGTTAGCCTCGATATTTTTGTGTCGACTCATTTGGTTTTTGTGTCGACTCAAAGTTTCGGATAATAAAAGTGTGAAACAACTTTTGTGTCGATACAAATTTAATTTGTGTCGACTCATTTTGAGTGCAGAGAGTTTCGGCTGTTTTGTGTTGACACAAAATTTATTTGTGTGACACTAACTTTTAATACCTGAAAATCTTCAAAGGTGTTGAGACACTTGATATTTTCAAGTATATTTTGCCTTAAAGTTTTAACTTAATTATCAGTTGAGTTCAACACAAAATATTATCAAGAATACTTAGGTATTTTAATTCTTTTGAGAGATAAGTCATTTCTTTTGACTAAAGGTGTCAACTCGATTGCTCAATATGTGTTAACACTTTTTTAAAAAAAACATATAAATATTATTCTTTTAAATCCATTTATTCTTAGAAAATGAATTATTAAAATTATCAAAATCTATATAAAAAGTCTTTGGGTTAATAATAGTGACTATATAAATTAATTTACATCTCATAATTATTATGAGTGCTTATACTCTTAATCTTGAAATAATTATTAGGCACACCATCAGTACATCTGTAGCACAATATTTTAGTGTTCGTTATTTTAATTTTTAAAGGGTATGATCTTTTACAGATCGATAATCTCGGCAAGTTAGTGTCAGGATTATATACTAAAAATCATGAATTTTTTAGTTTTAGTATTTAATTTTATTTATTAATAAAATATTTTTTTATTTTATGAGAATCTTAATAAGTAATGTATGCATTTTATTATTTATTTAATATCATACATAGATGTTTTTTTATTCTACATATTATTTAATCTGGTGTGCTGAGTTCGACTTGCACATGGAAGACCAGATTAAAAGTTTTAGTGGAATATAAATTTTTGATTAACAATTTAGATGGAATTGGACAAACTATCGTGACAACTGTAGCGCAGAGTTTTAGCATATCTGTTTTGATTACGGAAAACAGATAATAGTGTTGCCTATTGTTCTGACTCGCTATGCCAGTACACTTTGTGTATTGAGCAGGACCACATTGGAATAATTAATTTTACACCGACTATATAAATTAATTCACACAATAAGATTATTATGAATGCTTATACTCTTAATCCCAAAACAATTAATTATTTATGTGTATTTAATATTTATTATTTTGATTTATTAAAGAGTGCAATCTTTTACGGGTCTATAATCCTGTTGAGTTGAAAAATGATATTAATTATTGACATAATTTACATCCCGAAAAATCGGAATTGATGATACCCCCTTAGGAAAACTTATAAATTTTGACCGAACCAAACCCTGCAGATGGATTTAATTTTTCGGTAGTCAAATAAGTTAAGTGAAAGGACTTAAGAAATCTTTTAAGAAGTCGATTAAATACAATTATTAGTAATTTAATTTAATCGGTGGGTATTTGTAATCTTAACGTAGGGAGAATAAATAAGTATTTACTAATAGGAGTTTGAATATTTAATTTTGAGAATATGGTTGGGAGTGCAATTATAATTCTTTAGTAGAATGAATTATAATTAATGTTTTTATGAAATTGTATCTAGGTTGAGGTGGGCTTTCATAATTACATTGAGAGGCCAAGTCATATTTACTGCACAGGTCCCTGTTGTAACCTATTTATATGCTGTTATATAACCCTAGCCACCGATACACGTCATATACGACTAGGGTTTCCACGTATTCTCTTGGTGGCTAGTGATGGTTGTGAAGAACAAGTTCAAGGTAGCCCATACTATAAACGCGTTCTAGCATTCGGGAATACAGTAAAAGGCTTGGATTTGGAGTTTCAACTTGAACTCTACAACTGTGAAAGCTTCTAGACTAAAAGTTGTTGCAGCAATCGAAATCAATCTTACCAGATTTCGTAAGGTATAACTCTAATCTAGCTTTGAAAGTATATACTGAGTTTGCTTTTGATCGTTTGACATCTAAAAGTTTTGATTTGAAGCCAGTTTTGGCGTTTACCCATCTAATTTTTTTGGCTTAAATTATGTTCATAATCAATAAATCATGGCAGTTAGCCTCTAACAATTGGTATCAAAGCCTACGTTGAATATGAGTATAGTTTGAATCAAATTCATGTTGTCCATATCTGTTGATCTATGCATATAGGGTTTGGGTAGGCTAAAACTATGCTAATCTTTATTTTGCAGCATTCTATCCCGGCTTTATGGCCATATATGAATGTATGTTTGATTGCATGAATGTATGATGATGATTTTTGGTTTCCACGGCGTTTTGATCCTAGTAGGATCAATGTGAACTCCATTGGTGGCATAAAATCATATGTAACATTCTCTCTCTAATAGATTGAATGTGAACTCCTGATATGGAGACATAGGAACCTAGCTTGTAATCTTTAACAGGTTGAAGCTGAAGATTGGATCATGTTTCGAAAGCCTCGGCAGAGTTTTTTGTCATTTTGCAGAGTTCAAAAGTGATTAGAACAATTTTGGTGGAGAACGGCGCAGTCAGGGCAGAAAATCACGTTTTCGTTCGGACACCCGACCTTCCGTCTTGACGTAAATCTTTCTGAAGGGATTTCGTCTGGACGCCCATCCGAACAAAAAAGTTTCTGGAGTAGAACCGTCTGGATGTATGTTCAAACGAAAAACTCACTAGAGTAGGACCGTGGCGTTTGGACCTTCCTTCCCATCAAGCATAATTAATTATGGAATCATAGGTGCGAATCTCCTTTGGGATAAGTCTGAATAATCATTAATGTGAATCACTTATTCATCTAAATAGTTCATTGCGAAGCGATTGATTAGGGATTATGTGGTGATTAACACTTAACTATAAATAATAGTATCATCTCCATCTGAGTCACTGCTATTATTTATTGAACCGAGATTACGTCAGCTAATAAATTTTATTTGGCATAGTCTGTTACCTAGATAATAAAATTAATAGGAATTGACTTGTCTAGACAAATGATGAATGGGAGACGTACTTCCCATCGAGGCATGCTATTCACGGGGTACCAGACTACTGGTGAATTTTTTAAAATTGTCGAGGAAACTAATTTAAAATAAAATTTAAAATTTTTGCTCAACTTAATTAGTGATTTTAATTATGTAATTCTTAGGATAAAAGGACTTTCAATCCTCTCGTGACAATAGTAAAAGAAAACAAGTTAACGGGTCCTAATTATGTTAATTGGAAAAGAAACTTGGATATTGTTTTAACCGCCAAAGACTATAAGTTTTTGTTGAATGAGATTTGACCACCAGTACTTAATGAGAGGGCGACCGAACAGGAAACTTGGTCTTATCAAAAGTGACAAAAAGCTAATCAGATGGTACAGTGTTACATTTTGGCAAGTCATGAAGTCTCTAATGAACATAAACATGGCTGAAGGCACCCCTATTAGGGATTATGTTCTAAAGATGATCAGTATTGTGAATGAACTGATGATCTTAGGAGCTGAGATTGACGGGAAAACCCAGGTCGATATTGTCACGCCCCGACTCTTCACATGGCAACGATATTGTCCGCTTTGGGCAAAGCCCTCACGGTTTTGTTCTTCCCAGGGGGTCACCCATCCTTGCATTGCTCCC
>JAULJZ010087381.1:0-34037 GCA_032270985.1 Heliamphora pulchella
ATATCTATCTATTAAAAGCTGACAAAATATTATATTTATTTATTTATTTTAATGATATTTCTTTGAAATTCTTCAAAATGTTAGTTTGAAGAAAAATAGTTTGATTCTATTTTATTATTATTATTATTATTATTTTATTATTATTAGTATTAGTATTATTTTATTTTATTTTATTTTATTTTTGGGTTACTTAAATGTAGTCAGGTTGCTACATCCATACTCAAACTCATGAGATGTGATTTTGAACTCAAAATCTCTTTTATTTTGTCTTCTCATCACCTCTTTCTTATTTTTTTAAGCTTGATCCTAAAAAATGGTATATATCTCTTATATAAGTCATATATAAGAGGGATATATTATTGGAGGTAAACTGCCAAGATCATTGATTTGTAAACGATTTTTAAAAAAATAAAAATTAGACGGGCAATCGCCGAAATAGGTACTAAATAAACTTTTTGATATGGAATGATCAAAATAAAATCTATGTCACCACAGTTAATTTTGATGAATACCTTTTTAGTCATTTCTTTAATTACGAACTTTAATTCTCCGAGTTGAAACTCCGAACAGACCTTTCTACTGTATTCCTGATGCGATTCCCGAACGCAGTGTCGGCTACAATATTTCGAGAACTAATATCGGTAGAACCTGGACAACTTTAGTCTTGAAAGAAAACTTATAAATTTAGTTCAACCTACCTACATATTTATAGGGCTACATTATGGCCTGTAGAGTAATTATGACATAGACTTCTAGTGTGACCCAAATACCCTTTCAGCGTTTTCTTCAAATATGCAAACCTCTCAGTGATTTCTGTAATTATGAAAATCTTACAGTAGTTTTTGCAATTTTTATTAAACACTAAATTACAGTTCATACCACTAAAGAACTGTAAATGCACTCTTAGCCATAATCTCAAGATTAATTTGCATTGAGTTCATGTTATTAAATGTTTAACTCATCTCCCTACATTAAGATTTTCGATATCTGCTAATTAAATTTATTTACTGACAATTTAATTTAATTGACATCTTTAAAATTCTTTACACTCTTCTGCTTAACTTATTTGACTGCTGAATAATTAAATGTATTTGCAGGGTTTGATCCAGTCAAAACTTATAAATTACCTTAAGGAGGTATTGTCAATTCCGAACAATCGAGACATGAATTCCGTTAATAATTAATATTCACCATATAATTAATACCGCTATCTAACTCACCGAGATTATTGACCCATAAAAGATCACACCATCTAATGAATCAAAATAACGAATATTAAATATACACAAATAATAATCATTTTGAGATTAAGAGCAAAAGCACTCATAATAACCATAGAATGTAAATTAATTTATATAGTTAGTATTAAATTAATTACCCACATTGTGGTCTTATTTCATACACACAAAGTGTACTGATGGTTTGTTCAATTCCATCTAAACTTTGAACAAAAACTTATATAATGCAAGAACCTATAATCTGATTTTTTGTATCCAAGCCGTACTCTACACACCAGATTAAATACTGTACAGAATAAAGAATATCCGTGCATAATATTTAACGAAATAGTATTATATTTATTGTTCATTAAGATTCTCATAAAATAAAAAAATTAATTTTATTAAAAAATAAAATTAAATACTAAAACTAACAAAATTCATGATTTTTAGTATGCAACCTTGACAATCTCCCACTTATATTCAAAATCATGCTGCCATACATCTAATTCTCATGCCCTCTACATGACTATCAAAGGTCTTAGCCAGTAGGCTCTTTGTAAAAAGATCAGCAAGGTTGTTTTCTGTTGCAATTTTGGTCATAGCAACATCAGCTCTCTGTATAATTTCTCGCATCAGGTGATACTTACGCTTAATGTGCTTTCTTTTCTTGTGGACTCTTAACTCCTTTGAGTTTGCAGTGGCTCCACTATTGTCACAATAAAGTATAATAGCCGACTGAACTGAAGGCACCACATCTAAATTTTATAGGAAGTTTCTACGCCAAACAGCCTCCTTGGCTACTTCAAGAACTGCCACATACTCAACCTCCATGGTGAAATTAGAAATGCAGGATTATTTGATATTCCTCCAACTTATAGTTCCACCTCCTAAGATAAACACATATCCTAAGGTAGACTTACAAAAATTTTTGTCTGACTAGAAATTCGAGTCTGTATACCATAAAGGTACTAAACTGTCTGCCTGATAAACTAACATATAATCCTTAGTCTATTTCAGGTACTTGATTATATTTCTTACCGCAATCCAATACTCCTGTCCTGAGTTAGACAAATATTTTATAACCATGCCAAAAGCAAGACAGATGTCAGGTCTAGTACAAAGCATAGCATACATTAGGCTTCCTACCGTCGAAGCATAAGAAACTGCCTTCATCTTCTTTATCTCATCAGGTGTCTTAGGATACTAATCCTTAGATAGAGTGATTCTATGCCTGAAAGGGAGAAATTCTTTCTTGGAATCCTACATGCTAAAATGAGCAAGGATATCATCGATATACTTTGCTTGTGATAAGCCCAACATCCTTTGTTTTTGATCTTGCAAAAGCTTGATCCCAAGAATGTGACTGCCTTTTTCCAAGTTCTTCATATCGAACTGCCCAGATAACCACACTTTTACTAAAGATAACACCCCTATATTGTTTTCAATGAGCAAGATATCATCTACATAAAGTATTAGAAAGACCACCACGCTTCCATCATGCTTTTTATACACACAGGACTCATTTAGACTCTAATTAAAATCATAAGACTTAATGGCTTGATCAAATTGAGTATTTCAAGATCTCGATGCCTGCTTAAGTCCATAAATAGATCTCTTAAGCTTGTACAACATGTGCTCCTGGCCTTTTGCTATGAAATCGTCTGGTTGTACCATATAGATACACTCGTTAAGACTTCCATTAAAGAAAGTTGTCTTGACATCCATTTGCTAAATTTTATAATCGAAATGAGCCGCAATGGATAAGAGAATTCGGATAAACTCAAGTATGGCTACTAACGAAAAAATCTTCTCATAATCGATCTCTTCTTTCTAAGTAAACCATTTTGCAACAAGCCTAATTTTGAAGGTTTCAATCTTTCCATCTGCTCTTCTCTTTCTCTTGTAGATCCACTTACATCCGGTAGATTTTATCCCTTTAGGTGGTTCTACAAGTTTCCAAATCTAATTAGAATACATAGATTCTATCTCTGAATTCATAGCCTTTTACCAAAGATCTTCATCTTTGTCCTGAAGTGTTCTATTGTCGTTACAGTGTTCGGTATCCAGTTCTACCTTATTAAAAAACTCTCCTAAGAACATATACTGATCAGATTGATGAGCAACTCTCCCACTATGACAAGGCACTATCTACGTTTGTGTACTCGTAGTAACACACTATGCAGAATATGAACCTTGTGCACCATTACCCACATGCCATTATCCACATGCTCGTAAGGCATGTTAATGGTAGCACCCTGATCATGATGTGCACCTGTCTTGATATCCTCCTACTACAACAAGGCAATGGAATATTAGTGACTTATGATTTCTCTTTTATTCTACTAGCATTTTCTCTCATTTCTTCAAGAACAATTTTACTTTTGGGCATGTTGTCCATAATATAATCATCTTCTAAGAATCGAGCATTGGTGCTAATAATGACCTTCTGATCCTTATGATTATAAAAGAAATCACCATTCGTTCCCTTGGGATACTCGATAAAGAAACAGAGTTCTGTTCTCGGTTCTAACTTACCTGTGTTCCCTTTCAGTACAAGTGCTGGACACCCCCAATTTTGAATATTCTCAGATTAGGCTTACTGACTTAGAAGGTACTGACTTAGAAGGTACTAAGCTTGGAATATAAACCGCTGTCTCTAATGCAAGTCTCTAATATGAATCGAGTAATCCTGAATAACGCATCATTGACCTTACCATCTCTATAAGAGTCTTATTTTTTCTTTTTGCTACACCATTCTGCTGCAGAGTGCCCAGTACAGTTAACTATGATATAATCACCTCTGACGACAAGTAGTCCCTAAACTTTCCAAAGAGGTACTTGCCACTACGGTTGGATCGTAGTGAATTGATACTTTTATCCAGACGCTTCTCCGCATTCGCCTTGAATTCTTTGAATTTCTTAAAACATTCAGACTTACGATGCATCAGGTAAATGTATCCATACCTTGAATAGTCATCAATGAAACTGACGAAGTACTTAAAGTCACTTCTAGTCTGGATAGTCATAGGACCACACACATCAGAGTGAACCAGTTCCAACAGTTCTTTAGCTCTATAGCCTTTGGTCAAGAAGGGTCTCTTGGTCATCTTATCCTCTAAGCAGGACTCACAGACTGGAAGTGCTTCTACTTCCGATAAACTAAAAGGTCGATCTTCTACCAGACTATTTATTCTTTTCAAATTAATATGACTAAAACGTAAGTGTCAAAGAAATATTTTGTTCATTAAAGAAGAAGCCTCTCTTATATGGTAAATTAGATGTGTTATTCCATTCAGTTAGTTCCAGTATAGGAGAGATAGAAGAAGATATAACATACAGATCATCCACCAATGTACCAGAACAAATAAAATATTTATTTTTCTTAATAACCACAGAGTCATTAAAATAAACAAAATATTTATCCTTTATTAAATTAGAAACAAAAATTAAATTTCTTCTAATAGAAGGTACATAAAGACAATATTTTAAAATTAAAATTTATTTCTATTTAAGCTAAGAGTGACATCTCCTACTACAACTATTACCACCCTTGTATTATTGCCCATATGTAGGTAAATTTCTCTATCACGAAACTGCCTGATTTTCTAGAACCCCTACAAAAAATTACAGACATGATTAATGCTCCCGTATCTACACACCAGGTACCGATAGATAAAATCATTAAACATGTTTCAACCACTAGTGAACAGAAATTACCTTGCTTATTCTGTTTACTGAGAAAAGTTGGACACTGCTTTTTTTAATGCCCAAACTGGTTACAGTGATAGCACTTGTCTTTCGGCTTCTTCATACCAGCTTTTGGCCCCTTAGCTTCTTTTGGACCTATGCCTCCCTGTTTTTGAACCCTTTTCTTCTTCTTGCCTTTTGGCTTAGAGAAAGAATCTTTTTTAGCCACATGCACAGTACCTGGCTTCCTATGAACACCCTCGACTACTTGAAGTTCTTTAAGAAGTTCTACCAATGAAAAAGCTGAGCTTATTCATGGAATAATTCAGGCAGAACTACTTAAAGCTATCAGGCAATGACTGGAGGATGATATCGACCCGGGTTTCCCCATCAATCTCATCTCTTAGAATCTCTAGTTCATTCAGAAGACTGATCATTTTCAAAATATGAACCCTAATTGGGGTGCCTTCAGCCATGCTTGTATTCATCAGAGATTTCATGGCCACCTGCCTAGCAGCACGATTTTGATTTCTAAATATTTCTTTGAGGTTTATAATCATGTCATAGGCACTGGGCATAGATTGATGCTGATACTGCAATACAATTGACATAGAAGTAAAAATGTAATAACGAGCCATATGATCAGCTTTTTGCCACTTCTGATAAACCCAGATTTCCTGTTCGGTCGCCCCATTATCAGGTACTGATGATCAAATCTCGAATAATACCTTGACAGTTAAGATACTATCTAAGTTTCTTTTTCACTCTACATAGTTTAGTCTCATTAGTTTGTTTTCTTTGAGTATTGTCGCGAGTGGATTGAAAGCTATTTTAATCTTGAGAATCGCATAATTAAAATAATCGTTAATTATGAAGAGAAAAATTTTGAATTTATTTTAAAATTAGTTCCCTCTACCATTTAAAAAAAAAAATTCGCCAACAGCCTGGTACCCTGTGAATAGCATGCCTCGATGGGAAGACGTCTACTATTCATCGTTTGTTTAGACATGTCAATTCCTATTAATTTTACTATCTAGACAACTGCCCATGCCAAGTAAAATTAATTAGCTGACATAACTTCAGTCCAGTAAATAATAGCAGTGACTCAGATAGAGAGAATACTATTATTTACAGCTAAGTGTTAATCACTACCTAATTCCAAATCAATCGTTTCGCAATGAATCTTTAAGATGGAGAAGTGATCCACACTAATATTTATTTAGAATTATTCCTTAAGGAGGTTCATATCGGCGATATCGCAATTAATTTTGTTCCATGGGGAGGAAGACCTTACTGCAAACACGCAGAATTAATTACATAACCTACGAACTGGTGATGGAGACCGCAGGATTCATTTGTGAATAAATTTTCTCTTCCACTTAGATTTTTAAAATATTTTTGAGGGTTATAAAAATCTGTTTAATTAAAATAAATTTATTAATTTCGAAAACCACATAGTTCGAAAAATTTCAAAACATCTTTCCGTGTACATGATTCAAAAAATTCCGATTTGTCAAACAATCTTTTCGTATTTTAATGCGTAACAAATAAAATTATTAATGAATGCACAGTTTTTTTTTACTATACAGCTAAGGTATTAATTAAGAGCATTCAAATATTTTATTTTTTAATGTTACACATTTTTTGAAAAAAATAATTTATTAAGGTTAAACATATTTCTATTTAATTAATCTAAAATTCAAAATTAATATCCACATTTTTCCATGATATCCGATTTATTAAAAAAATTATCTTAAACGTGTTATTTTGTAAAAAAAAAAAAATATCTAAAGTTTTTCTATTTAATTAAAAAATAAACAAAAAAATAAAATAGATATACATCATTCATGCAGCTTATATAAATAAAAATGCAAGATATGTATATATTCCAATTTTATGATCAAACAAAAATTATTTTGAGTTTCAGTCTCATGTTCAAAGATTAACTCGTAATTTTTCAATCTTTATCAGTAGTAGCTTTCGGCATCCAAGTTGTATCAGGATTTCTCGATATGCAGTGTTATACAAATACAATACTCCCGAGCCACAAAAACATCAGAAACCGCCCGCCAAAATAGCCCGAACCACCAGCCATTCGCCAGCCATCCCAGGCGCCGCCGACACCGCTCCTTGCCACCGCTTCAGGCGGCTTTTGCCACCTCTCCCGAACTCCGTTTTCATCCCGATTTTTTCTGAAATGAAGCTTACAGAAAATACTATTCTTTTATAAAAATTTTGGTTCGAAAATAGCTAAAAAAAAGCATTCGATGGCCGCTGAAGCACCTGTGCCGCCCGCTCAACGCCACCCTTGGTTGCTGCAGCCTATTTTGGCTTTGCCCATGGTCGATTTGGTTTCCATATCCTCCTATTTTTAGCACTGATATCCAGCAACATGTTGCGCTGGAGAACACCTCAAAATAGTCACGAAAATGCTCAAAAAATAGCCCAGAACAACCCGCCACTACCGCCGAAAACTGTCGCTGCCTTGTGCTGCTTTTTGCCTCGTTGTTTGTTGCTATTTTTCTCCAGTTCTTGGACTATTTTTCACGTATATTTTATTTCTACTTTATGCCTAAAAATCTGCCAGAAAATAATTTTGAAAACACCTAAAAAATTTATTGAAAATGACCCGAACGGCCGTCGCCAAAAGCAGCACCGGCGGGGTATTTTTTCATTATTTTTTTTGTATTTTTGGAACTATTTTATTGCTGTTTTTTAAACCTAAAAATGTAGAAATGTTGTCGAAAAAACTTGTCACAAAAATCATAAAAAAACCACTGCGATCTGTGATTTGAAACACCAGAAACCACCGTTGATGCCGTCGGTTATGCTGTCGCCTGTTCTTCATGTTCTTGGATATTCAAACATGTTCTTAAATATTCTAAATAATATTTAAAAATAAATAAAAACTTTTACATCAAAAACATTATGTCCCATAGGATTACATTCGAACTAAAAAAGTTAAAACTATCACGATCAACTCTCGTGATTAAAAATTAAATTATAATCATAATTCAACCATTCAATCAAATATGAATAAAATAATGATTAAAAAATTAGGATTAGAACGTTTGCAAAACAAAGTTAGTACAGTTCTAAAACTATCCGACCCCTCGATCAACCTTAAACAAAATCAAAACGGCTCTGATACCAATTGTTTGAAGTAAACTGTCAAGATTATTGATTTATAAATAATTTTTTAAAAAATAAAAATTGAATGGGCAATCGCCGAAACAAGCTCTAAATAAAAGTTTTTGATGTCGAATGATCAAAATAAAACTCGTGCCACCACAGTTAATTTAGATGAATACCTTTTTGGTCGTTTCTTCAACTATAAATTTTGATTCTCTGAGTTGAAGCTCCGAATAGACCTTATACTATATTCTCAATGCAATTCTCGAACGTAGTGTAGGCTACGATCCTTCGAGGACTGATACTAGCAGAACCTGAATAACCTTAGTTTTGAAAAACAACTTATAAATTTGGTTCAGCCTATCCACATATTTATAACAGCAGGGATATGTGGAGTAATTATTACATAGATTTCTAATGTGATCTAGATACCCTTCAGCGGTTTCTGCAAATATGCAAACCTCTTAGAGGTTTCTGTAATGATGGAAACCTTGCAGCCGTTTCTGCAATTTTCATAAAACACTAAATTGCAGTTCATACTGTTAGCCCAAGGGCTTTCTTAATTAATTAGATTTTGATGATTTTGTATAATTCATTTTCTAAATAAAATTGATTTAAAAACATAATACTTAATATTTCTAAAATGGTAATGCTGACACAAAATGACAAATGAGTTGACACATTTAGCCATTCGAGCTAACTCATTTATCAAATGAATTGATACTTAAGTATTCTTGAAAAATAATATTTTGTGTCGACCCTAATTGATATCTGAGTTGACACCTTAAGGCAAAGAATACTTGATGATTTTGCGTATATGTCGACACCTTTGAGCAAATGAGTCGACACCTTAACATGATTGCCTAACATGTTTTTAGGAACTCCAAGATGAGTTGACACAAAGACATTTTGAGTCAACCCAAAAGAACTGAGACTTTCTGCAACAAAATGAGTCGACACAAACAGAAATTTAAGTCGACACCAATAGACTCTTCGGAACTCACTAAAAGTCATTCAAGAATTTTGAGTTGACACCAAAGCAAAGATGGGTTGACACAAATCAACTGAGACTTTTTGTTGAACTTTGAGTCGACACTTAGCTGAAGATGAGTCGACACAAAACAACCGTGATTTCCTGCTGATTTTTTAGTTGTCCCAAAACGTAATATGAGTCAACATAAAAGAACCGAGTCTTCTTGCAGATTTATGCGCCACACCAAGAGGTTCTCTTGGAAAGCTGAAGTATTATTCCAGTCGACCCAAAATAGATTTGAGTCGACGCCGTTGTGTGGGTGAGAAGGCGCAGAAATTTGTGCATCAACGAAGAAATGAGTCGACCAATTCACTTGAATAACCAAGCCAAAGAAGATTTGTGTCAACCCAAAATAGAATTGAGTCAACACCTGCAACAGGATTTCAAATCTGGTGCCAAGTTCAATGGTTAGATTTTTTGCATTTAATGCTTCTACCTACCTCTAACGGCCATGAATCATCAAGAAGATATATAAGGAGTTAATTTTTAAACATTTGAAGACAAGAGCTTCAATTCTACTATTTTATTGCTTGAATCAAAAATCAAACTCTCAAGCTTTCATTTATTACTCATTAACTCCATCTCTTGATTTCTCATATCTTTACTTCTCATTTATTACTAATCATTTGTAAAGAGAGTGAGTAAGAATCTCATTAAATTCTTCTTCTAGTGTATTTAATGGTGAGTCACCTTTATTCCTTTGAGTAAATGAGTGATACTCTTCAAAGAAGAGCTCAAGAGTGATTAGAAAAAAACATGAATTGTTTTCGTAGGATCATCTTGAGACTATTGTAAGATTTTTGAAAAAACTGAACCACTGTAAAAAAACATTCGTATCATTGTAGATATTCTTAAGGGGAGTCTTAAGGAGTGGACGTAGGGTTGGAAAAAACTGAACCACTGTAAATCTTGGTGTCGGGTTCTATTTTTCTCTCCCTTATCTCTTTAATATTCTCATTGATTTATTTCTTATTATATTAGCTATATTTGTTTGAGATATTAAAAGGTTTCCGAAAAGATTTTTAAAATCGTTACTATCCTTTAAAACTTAATTCACCCCTCTCTTAGGTTGCCTAAACTAACAATTGATATCAGAGCTTAGGCTCTTTTTTTTTTTTTGACTTAACCGTCTAGGAGTTTTCATGGCAACCACTAGTATTGGACCTATTCAATCTGAGGGTCAGTCCACCAATAAACCTTCTTTGTTCAATGGAACAAATTATAATTATTAGAAGACAATAATAAAAATCTAAATTCAAGCTGTAAACTACGACCTATGGAGAGTAATCATAAATGGACCAAAATCACCTACCAAGATTGTAGAAGGGGCAATCATCCCTAAACCTAAAAATGAATGGACCGAAGGTGACATAAAAGATATTCAAAAGAATGCTAAGGCTATGAATCTCTTGTATTGCTCTCTTAACCCCAACGAGTTCAATAGGATCTCAACTTGTGACACCGCCAAAAAAATTTGGGATAGACTTGAGGTTACCCATGAGGAAACCAACCAAGTCAAGGAATCCAAGATAAGCATGCTAGTTCATAACTATGAATTGTTTAAAATAAAGCATGATGAAACTATCTCAGAAATGTTTACTCAATTTACTGACATTATAAATGGATTAAAATCTCTTGAAAAGATCTACTCTAATGCAGAGATGATAATAAAGATCCTTAGGTGTATGCCTAAGAGTTGGGAAGAACAATTCACCGCCATTCAAGAAGCTAAGGATCTCAACACTCTTAGCTTGGAAGAGCTCCTTGGATCTCTCATGACTCATGAGCGGAACATCAAGATAAATGATGAAGATGACAACAAGAGAAAAAAGGGGATTGCATTCAAATCAACCACCCTTGATAAAGAAACTGATGAAGACTCCTCTGGAGATGAAAATGAAAACAAGGTGCTCATCACAAGAAAGTTTAAAAGGTTTCTTAGAAATAAGAAATAATGAGGAAGGAAATTTTTCAAGAAAGATAGATACAAAGGGGAATTCAACAAATTCAAAACTGAGTCTAACAAGTTCAAAAATGATCACAAGAAAGAAGAAATCATATGCTACAAATGCAAGAAACCTAGACATGTGAAAGCCGAATGTCCTTAACTCAAACACTTCAAGAAAGGTTTCAAGAAAGCAATGCTGGAAGCTTGAGGTGAAAGTGATGATAGCAGCTCCGAGGATGCAAAAGAAGAAGTTAAAGTTGTAAATCTTTGCCTCATGGGCAAGGAAGATGATGAGATAACAAATAACTCTTTCTCTTTAGAAGAATTACAAAGTGCATTTGAAGATTTGCATGATAAATTGAGAAAATGGGTGCAAAGAACTCTATTATTAAAAAGTTGGTTCTTTCATCTTCATGTGAAATTGAAATCTTGTAAGAAGAAAAACTTATATTATCTAAACAGATTTCTACTTTGAAAGATGAAAACAAGGTTTTAAATGAAAAGGTCGAAGATTTTACAAAAACTATTTATAAGTCTACTCTTGGAAAGAATAACTTAGATAAACTTTTTGGTATGCAAAAATGTGTTTTTGGCAAAGATGGAATTGGATATCAACCAAAGAAGAAGCAAACATTCTTAAGCAATATTTTTGTTAAAGCATCCTCTTATCACTCAAATGCAATTTGCTTTCACTGCTATGAGCATGGACACATTGTCACACATTGCCCACATAGAAAATCTTCTAATGTACCTATTAAGAAGGTTTGGGCTCCAAAGGGAACACACCCACATGGAACTAATGCCAAAAGACCCAAGAAAGTTTGGGTACCAAAAATCAAATCTTAATTCTCTGCGTAGGTATGTCTCAAGTCTTCATTCAAGGAGGGAATGTGGTATCTTGATAGTGCTTACTCAAAACACATGATAGGCGACATGTCATGCCCCAAACTCCAAGGTAAGAAACCACCTAACTACCATTTATGAAAATGTGATTTTTCATTTGGGAAAACCAACAACCAAAATACAACTTTTGGAATAAAAAGGGTACCCAAGGTTCATCCCTCAGATTAACATACATACATTTTCATACATGCATAATGTAGCGCCTCGAGGCTTACAAACACGTCTTCAAAAACATGCAACACAAGTAGGAATACATGATCTCAAAACAAAAGAAAAACTAAACAGTAGTCTTCTACCATCACGGGTACCTCTAGATCAACTCCCTATGATCATCAACACCTAAAAAATATTTTACAAATTCCACAACGTGAGCCAAAGCCCAATAGAAACAAACTATAATGCAGTAAAGCAGAAAATGCAATCACATGGCATAAAGATGGCTCAACCACATGAGCCCCCAAAATGGTTTTACTTCATAAAATCCCAAGTTTTCCATCAAACTCCTATAAGTATCAAATGGTTTTCCATTCTTAAAACCAAGCATTTCAATAATGCGGATAACGCTTCACAGTTAAGGAAAAATAGTAACCAAAATGTGAATTTTCACTCAGAACACATAGCCGAGAAAAGATAATGATTCCTATGTATCAACTCTGTCACACACAGGGACAAAGGCAACAACTATAGACTCCTGCCCATTACCCGAGTCCTGAACCATTTAAGGCTACTAGGTAATGACAAGTTCTATACGGAGTCACAACAACGCAGCCACACACGGGGATAACCGGCTTTTTACGGGCTAAAATCGAGGGAAGAAGAAGCCACCACGTCCTTTACGGATTAAAACTGAGGGAAGAAGCACCCAATTCAAACACTGTCATGGCACATCTAACAAATCATTTAAAAACCAGTACATAGCTCAACTACGAAAACCTTTAAAAACTATACATCAACATGTACAAAAGAGATCTAGTGGCCAACCGCCACATCATCCATCAACTATGGAGATCAAACAATATTTTTAAAATGTTTCCACCGTCTATCAAAAAGTTTAAAAACTCTGAGACTTAACCCCGAGGGTTACCTTCAAACCTCCAAAAGACAGTTTTCAAGATATTCATAAATTCGCCGTTTTCAAAACTACCTTTGTGAAAACTATGAACATCCACAAGTCCATATCATGTATTAAACCAAGAAAAAGCGCAAAACATGCTTTTTATCCAAACAAATATGGTTTAAGCATAAAATATAACATCTATAGCATTTTCAACTAGTAGAAAAGCGTATAACTGCACGTAGCACCCTTTAAAGACAACATAGTCTAGGATCCTACCTCGGAGAGTTGAAACTCAAAGTCTCGAAAATTGAACCTCGTCGGAACAAGAATCTGTCCAGATGGATGCAAAGCCTACAGTGTGGATAACAAGAATCCACTAACTGATCGTAAAAAACTAAGCCCCAACTCTCAAAAGTCTAGAGAAAATGTGGAGAAAAAGGAAACTTACAAAGGAAGCTAGGTTTTTGAAAATATCTCCCAAAGGTTGATATTTATAGACTCAACCTCGTACAAGAACTCCGTCGACTAAACCCACTAAGTTAGTTGACTGAAAAGCTACTGAAAAACCTAAGAATTTTCCACCGCCGTAGTTTAGTCGATTGAACCTCCTACTCAGTCGACTGAACCCCATCTCAAAACATCCACTCGACTGGATTCACCCCCTCAATCAACTGAATGGCGACTACCAACACACGGACAGTACACTAGGGCCCAGAAAGACTTCAAAACCAACTGAAAACATTAAGAACAGAAACAACCTATCATACATCTGACGGTGAAAACACTTATAGCATGCTGTTCTATAACATCGAAGCATAAACGAACGCATCAAAGATATACATATACGAAATAAACACGTCGACTCTATGTATAACAAAGAAAAAATGGAACCAAGTCTTACAACTCTCCCCTCCTTGAGGAATTTTGCCCCCAAAATTCACTACAAGATTACAAGGAAAACAATTCTGGGTATCTAGCACGAACCCCAAACTCAAGCTCCCATGTCGCTTCCTCAACACCGTGATGACGTCATATGATCTTGACATAAGCAATGGTCCTCCCTTTCAACACTTTCTTTTTTGTGTCCAGGATCTTTATAGGTCGCTCCACATAAGTAACATTCTCATCCACCTATAACTCAGTCCAATCCAGAACATGTGACGGGTTAGGCTCATACTTTCGAAGCATGAAAACGTGAAACCCATTGTGCATAGACACCAACTGGGGTGGTAAAGCCAGGTGGTATGCTACTTTCCCAATCCTTTCAAGAATCTGAAATGGTCCAATGAAATGCGGTGATAGCTTCCCGCTATGGTCGAATCTCATCAAACCTCTGCGTGGCGAGACTTTTAGAAACACGTGATCCACCACTGTAAACTCCAAAGGTCTCCTCCTCTATCAACATAGCTCTTCGGACAACTCTAGGCTGTCACCAAACGTTGGTGAATCACAGCAACCTTCTCTGTCGTCTCCCGTACTAAGTCGGGTCCCAAGATTGTGGTCTCTCCCACATCTGTCCAACACACAGGTGACCAACCTGGCCTACCATACAAAGCCTCATAAGGTGCCATCCCAATACTGGACTGATAACTATTGTTATATGCAAACTCTGTCAACAGTAGATGATCTTTCCAAGAACCCTAAAAATCAAGTATGCAGGCTCTCAACATATCCTCCAAGATCTGGATGGTACGCTCAGGCTGGCCGTCCGTCTGTGGATGAAAAGCAGTACTGAATGCCAAGCTCGTCCCTAAAGCCACCTGAAGACTCTGCTAAAAGCACGATGTAAAGCGCGGGTCTCGATCAGAAACAATAGTCACAGGTATTCTGTGTAGTTGAACTATCTCTCGGACATACAACCTACCTAGTCTATCCATCGAGTCCTTCACACGAATGGGGAGAAAGTGTGCAGACTTCATCAATCTATCAACCACCACCCAAACAGCATCGTGTCCCTTTGGCGATCTAGGAAGTCCTGATACAAAATCCATCGTGACATTCTCTCACTTCTATTCTGATATCGACAACGGTTGTAACAAGCCTGCTGGTCTCTGATGTTTTGCCTTTACTTACTAACAAGTAAGGTACCGAGAAATGAACTGAATCACATCCCTCTTCATTCCCTTCCACCAGAACAGACGGCGCAGATTGTGATACATCTTAGTGCCTCCTAGATGCACTATAAGACACAAATGATGAGAATCATGTAATACATTAGCACGGCACAACTCTAGTACAAACAACCTCCCTGCTAATCTTAAACTATGATTTGGACTCATAACCTATCCCACAGTGTCCTTTCCCCTAACCATACGATCCCGTATCATCTGAGCCTCTTGATTTGTCTGCTGAGCCTCTAGAACCCGTGCAACGAATGCAGGTCGTGAAGCTACTAAAAATAAAGTTGCACCTCTCCTTGTCTCCTCGAGATACAGATCAAACTCACCAACTTCTCCAAGCATGTCCCATTCTCATATAGCCATGGAAGCTAACGAACTGTGAGATCTCCTACTAAGAGCATCAGCTACAACATTAGCCTTCCTTAGATGGTACTGCAAGTTAAAATTATAGTCTTTCAACAACTCCATCCATCGTCGTTGGTGTAGATTCAGGTCCCTTCTGCGAAAACAAGTATTTTAAACTTTTGTGATCGGAGAAAATCTCAAAGTGCTCACCATAAAGATAGTGCCGCTGTGTTTTCAAGGCAAAGACCACGGCTGCTAACTCCAGATCATGTGTCGGATAGTTCTTCTCATGGGTCTTCAACTGTCAAGATCTGTAAGCCACAACCTTACCTCCCTACATCAGAACACAACCCAAACCATCATGTAACGCATCATAATACATTGTGTAACCCAAACCACGTTCTAGAATAATCAACACTGGTGCACTGGTCAACTTCTTCTTCAACTCTTGGAACGCCGCCAACTCACAGGACTCATCCCAAAGAAACATAACTCCCTTCCGCGTAAGACGCATCATTGGCGCGGCAAGTCTAGAAAAATTCTTCACGAACCACCAGTAATAGCCTGCCAAATTCAAAAAACTATGGATCTCAAAGACATTCGTCGGCCGTTCCCAATTCATCACTGCATTTGTCTTTGAAGAATCCACTGATACCCTGTCTTTCGACACCACATGTCTAAGAAATCTCACCTCAAACATCCAAAATTCACACTTCTCAAACTTTGCATACAAGTGATGCCCTCTCAAAATTTGTAGACCAATACGCAGGTGTTCTTCATGCATCTCCTTTGTGGATGAATAGATAAGAATATCATCCACGTACACAATCACAAAGCTGTCTAGATACAGATGGAAGATATGATTCATTAAACCCATAAACGTCGCAGGAGCGTTCGTCAAACTGAATGGCATAACTAAAAACTCATAGTGACCATAACGAGTTCAAAAGGCGGTCTTTGCTATTTTCTCGTTCCTAATCCTCAACTAGTGGTACCCTAACCTCAAGTTAATCTTTAAGAAGCAACTCGACCCTTTCAACTGATCAAACAAGTCATCAATCCTTGGCATAGAATACTTATTCATCACCGTTACCTGATTCAGCTTTCGGTAGTCGATACACAACGTCAAGGACCTATCCTTCTTTTTAGCAAAAAGAACTGGAGCTCCCCACGACGACGTACTGGGACGTACAAACCCCTTACCAAGAAATTCCTGAAGCTGTACCTTAAGTTCTCGTAACTCCGCGGTGCAAAGCGGTAAGATGGCATAGAAATGGGAGCAGCTTCTGGAACCAGATCAATAGAAAACTCTATCTAACGACTTGTTGGCAACTCAAACAAATCGTCTGGAAAGACATCTGGATAGTCACAAACCACAGAGGATAACTCCCCTCAAACCCCAACCATCTCGTCCAATATGAGAGCAGAAAAGAGAAAACTCAGGTTTCCCTGGTTCCATACAGCACTGGCCATGGACACTAAACCCTCATCCTAATTGCCCACAAAGCAAAAGCAATCATCCTCTGGTGTACAAACCAAGACTCTCGGTCGATCGCAGTCGATAAAGGCACGATAAGTGGTCAGCCAATCCATCCCTAAGATGACATCAAATTCTAAACAACGGTCAGTGACCCCCAACTCGTAAGATATACAGACTTGACTCAACACTATATTTCCACTGACCGAGGTCTCTACGCTCAACGTACTACCCAACAAGTCTGGCTCCAACCCCAATGCAGATGCAAAAGCAGAGAAAATAAAGAAATGTGATGCTCCTGTGTCGATAAGAACACTGGCCCATGATCTATATACTAAGAGAGTACCCGTGATCACTGATGGAGTAGCTGCTGCATTGGGCACGACTGGTGCTTTGGAGGAACTAGGATCAGCAAGGACATGCTCTGCCCTGCGGTGCTCTAGCATGTCCACTGTAACCTTGGGCCGTCGGCTGTCTCACAGATTGTACTGAGTCACCCCTTCTACAAACCTAGATGTCTGAGCCCTAGGTTGCTGATAAGTCTGTCGCCCCTATGCAGGTGGAATAACTGGTGCTCCTATCGCACTCTAAACACTTCCTCCTTTGAGATAGTTCCAGCAAATATGCCCAGACTAGCTCCACTCAAAACATATTGGTGCCCTCTCCCCTGTGCCTGAACAGGCACTAAACTCTAGACCTGATCCATTAGCGGGCACTCAGGTGAACGATGCCCTGGCTATCTACATCGATAACAAATGAGCCCTCTATGCTCCAGCCTTTCCATAGAGGCCACTAAAGGAGCAGGTGTAGAAAACTATGGCTGATACGATCCCACAGGATGAGAACTCGAGCCAAACGGCATGTGGCACTTCCTCCTGCGCCCCTCGGACTGTGCACTTCCCCCATCCTGCAGACTCCTACTCTCTCTGACCCTGTGCGTTTCATTTAGGGTATCTTCCATAGTAATGGCCATCTTCCCCAAATCTGTAAAGGCGCGCATTCTGAATGCTGCCACTCTGTCTCAGATCGCTGGTCTCAAACCCCTTTTGAATCTCTTCACACGAAACTCCTCTGTCGCTACAATCTCCTATGTAAATCGGGAGAGGCTGGTAAACTCGACCTCATACTGGACCACTGTTGTCATCCCCTGAGTAAGAAAAGGAAGTCCTCCCTAGAACGATCTCTCGTGGTCTTAGGAAAGTACTTCTTCAGAAATACCTTAGTGAATGCCTCTCAAGTGCCTCTCACTGTAGTCCTGGCAAACTTCCACCATTCATGGGCACTCCCTCTCAGCTAAAATGCAGCGAATGAAACCCTCATATCATCTTCCTCTTTCTAAAGTGTGTCCAAAATCCTGGTCACCAGCTTCAGCTATTTAGTGGCTATCGTGGGGTTGGGATCCCCGACAATGGTAGGAGGGTCAAGACGTCGGAACGAGCGCATTGCGACCGTCACCCTCAGTTCGGGTACGCTCTTCCTCCCTCTAGCGGCCTCGGCCAGCTGCCATCTCACGCAACAGATCTATGCCGTCAATAGGTCCTTGGGGAGCATTAGCATTCCCAACATCTAGATCTGGGACATCCCTTCGGCCTAAACCACGGCCACGGCCTCGACCACGGCCTCGTCCTCCCCACGTGGACATAACTCTATACGAAAGCAACATAACATCACAATCTTTCATACAACATGTTATTACTAACATAAAAGACATAATCATGCTAATACATAGCAATACAAGATTATGTAAACACAGCTCACATACCAAGGAGAACTAACAAGACAGACGCGTCAATTTGGATAACCTACTTAGATTCCTTGCTAGAAAATACATCGAACAAATGCATTTCTAACTTAGCTTTCAAATTTGTTAATCCAAACGCCCGAAGGCAAGACTAATCAATCCTAAGGTCCAACCTCCATACTCACGTATTCACAAACTAACATACTCAACAGACTATCATGCTCATGTTATAAAAAAATATTTAAACAGATGCAATCAAGCACACGCAATCATTCTCACAAGGTGCTGCACCCTTTCTCCATGGCTCTAGGTATTCGAACCCAGAACTCTGATACCAAGTTGTCATTCCCTAAACTCCAAGGTCACGTGAAAAGAAACCACCTAACCACCATTTATGAAAATAAGATTTTTCACTCGGGAAAACTAATAACCAAAATACAGCTTTTGGAATAAAAAGGATACCCAAGGTTCATCTCCCAGATTAAAATACATACATTTTTATACATGCTTAATGTAGCGCCTCAAGGCTTACAAACACGCCTTCAGAAACAAGCAACACATGTAGGGATATATGATCTCAAAATAAAAAGAAAACTAAACAGTAGTCTTTTGCCTACCATTGAAACCTCTAGATCAACTCCCTGTGATCATCAACTCTTGAAAAAGGTTTTACAAATTCTACAACATGAGCCAAAACGTAATAAAAATATATTATAATGCAGTAAAGTAGGATATGCAATCATATAGCATAAAGATGACTCAACCACATGAGCCCTCAAAATGAATTTACTTTATAAAACCCCAAGTTTTCCATCAGACTTTCATAAATCTAAAACGGTTTTCCATTCTCAAAACCAAGCATTTCAGTAATGCAGATAACATTTCACAGTTAAGGAAAAAAGTAACCAAAATGTGAATTTTCACTCGGGAAACACACAGCCGAGAAAAGATAATGATTCCTATGTACCGACTTTGTCACACACAGGGACAAAGGCAACAACTATAGACTCCTGCCCATTACCTTAGTCTTGAACCATTTAAGGCCTACTAGGTAATGATAAGTTCTATACGGAGTCACAACAGCGCAGCCACACATGGGGACAACCGGCTCTTTACGGGCTAAAATCGAGGGAAGAAGCACCCACCATGCCCTTAACGGATTAAAATCGATGGAAGAAGCACCCAATCCAAACACGTCATGGCACATCTAACGAATCATTTAAAAATCAGTACATAGCTCAACTACGTAAACATTTAAAAACAATACATCAACATGTATAAAAGAGATCTAGTGGCCAACCACCACATCATCCATCAACCATGGAGATCAAACAACATTTTCAAAATGTTTCCACTGTCATTCAAAACATTTAAAAACTCCGTGACTCAACCCTGAGGGTTAGCTTCAAACCTCTAAAACACAGTTTTTAAGATTGTCATAAATCCACCATTTTCAAAATTACATTTTTAAAAACTATGAACATCCACAAGTCTATATCATGTATTAAATCAAGAAAAAGTACAAAATATGCTTTTTATCTGAACAAACATGGTTTAAACATAAAATACAATATCTATAGTATTTTTAACTGGTAGAAAAGCATATAACTGCACGTAGCACCTTTTAAAGACAACATAGTCTAGGATCCTACCTCGAAGAGTCAAAACTCGAAGCCTCAAAAATCAAACCTCATTGGAACGAGAATCTGTTTAGATGGAGGCGAAGCCTACAGCATGGATAACAAGGATCCACTAACTGATCGTCAAAAACCAAGCCCTCCGCCCTCAAAAGTCTTGATAAAAGGTGGAGAAAAAGAAAGCTTACAAAGGAAGCTAGGTTTTTGAAAATATCTCTCAAAGGTTGATATTTATAGACTCAGCCCCATATAGGAACTCAGTCGACTGAACCCACCAAGTCAGTCGACTGAAAAGCTGTTGAAAAACCCAAAAATTTTCCACCACCACGGTTCAGTCGATTGAACCTCCAACTCAGTCGATTGAACCCCAACCTAGTACATCCAGTCGACTGGATTCACCCCCTCAGTCGAATGAATGGCTAATGCCAACACACGGGCAGCACACTACGGTCTATAAAGACTTCAAAACCAACCGAAAACATTAATGATAGAAATAACCTATCATACCTCTAACGGTGAAAACATCTATAGCATGCTGTTCTATAACACCAAAGCATAAATGAACGAATCAAAGATATACATATACGAAAAAGAACACGTCGACTATATGTATAACAAAAAAAAAATAGAACCGGGTCTCACATGATAAGTTAATATTTGCATCCCTCAAACCTAAAGATGGTGGATTTGTGACATTTGGAGACAATAACAAAGGAAAAATCATAGGAATCGGTTGTATCGGTAAAATTCTTTTCCCTTCTATTGAAAATATTTTGCTTGTTGATGGTTTGAAACATAACTTTTTTAGCATAAGCCAACTTTGTGACAAATGCCACAAGATTGTCTTTGATCATGTTAAGTGTGTTATTGAAGACTCAATTAACAACAAAGTTATTTTTGAAGGTCATAGGCATGAAAATATTTACATTTTCAATCTAAATGACCTTTCTAAAAATGATACCAAGAGCTTAGCCGCCTTGAGCGATAATAGTTGGTTGTGGCATAGAAGACTTGAACATGTATGAACTTGATTTCTAAACTTTTAAAAAAGGAATTGGTGATTGGTTTACCCCAAATTAAATTCAAAAAGACAAAGTTTGTGATGCATATCAACAAGACAAACATGTTAAAAGTTAATTTCAATCTAAAAGTGAGATTTCAACTTCTAAGCCCTTACAACTATTGCACATGGATTTATTTGGTTCAACAAAGACTCTTAGCTTTAGAGGAAAAAATATACATTTGTTATTGTTGATGACTTTTTTAGATACACTTGGGTGCTATTCTTAGCTCATAAGGATAAAGTCTTTTCTACTTTTACAAAATTGTCTTGGAGAATTTGAAACAAAAAAATATTTTTAAATTATAAGTATCCAAAGTGATCATAGTAGAGAATTTAAAAACAATGATTTTAAAAAATTTTGTGATGAAAATTGTATTAATTATAACTTCTTTGCTCCTAGAACTACTCAACAAAATGGTATTGTTGAGAGAAAGAATAGGACTTTGGAAAAAAATGCTAGAACCATGCTCTGTGAAAATAATCTACCAAGATACGTTTGGACCGAGGCTATAAGCACAACTTGTTTTATCGTGAACAGAGTTATGATTCGAGCTTCTCCCAAGAAAATCCTAAATGAGCTATGGAATGGAAGAAAACCTAACATCAATTATTTTTGTGCCTTTGGGTGCAAGTGTTTTGTTTTAAATAACAACAAAGAATTTTTGGGCAGATTCGATGCAAAATCTGATGAAAGTATTTTCTTAGAATATTCCTTATCTAATAAAGCCTATAGAGTTTTCGATAAAAGAACCCTAGTTGTTGAAGAATCTATACGTGTTGTTTTTTATGAAGTTAACCTTGGTTCTTCAAAGGAATTTTGTGAAGATAACTTGGTTAACATAAAAATGGTGTTGAAGACATCTTCATTAAAGACCAAGAAGAGCCAAATCATGAGGAAACTTCCAATTCGCAACAAAATGAAGTCCAACGGGTTACTGGACCTTCAAATCCTGAAAATCGAGATTTGCCTAAAGAGTGGAGGTATGCTCAAGGTCACCCAAAAGATTTGATTATTGGTGATCCATCTCAAGATATCAAAACTCGATCCTCTCTACATAATATTTGTGGTAATTTAGCAATCCTTTCCCATATTGAACCAAAACATTTTGAGAAAACTGAAAACGATGAGTTTTAGACCTTGGCTATGCAATAAGAGCTAAACCAATTTAAAAGAAATAAAGTTTGGACTTTAGTCCCAAAATCTAAGAAACACTCCATCATTGGTACAAAATAGGTTTTTAGAAGTAAAATGGATGAGAATAGAGTAGTTTTTAGGAACAAAGCTCGATTAGTAACCCAAGGTTACAATCAGGAAGAAGACATCGATTTTGATGAGACTTTTGCTCCTCTTGTTGGGTTTGAAGCCATTAAGATTTTGCTTCCTTTAGCATACTTTAAAAACTTCAAACTCTATCAAATGGATGTCAAAAGTGCCTTTTTAAATAGTTTTATCTTGGAGGAAATTTTTGTGAAATAACCTCTTGGTTTTGAAAATTCTAATTTTTCAAACCATGTTTACAAACTTACCAAAACTCATTATGGTTTGAAATAAGTACCAAGAGCTTGGTATGAAAGGCTTAGCAAATTTTTAATTGAAAATGAGTTTTTAGGAGAAAAAATTGATATCACTCTTTTCATTAAGTTTCAAGAAAATGATATGCTTGTTGTCCAAATTTATGTAGATGACATTATTTTTGGATTAACTAATGAATCTCTTTACAAGGATTTTGCAAAGTGCATGCAGGGAGAATTTGAGATGAGTACGATGGGAGAGCTCAATTACTTCATCGAACTTCAAATCAAACAAACTCTTGATGGAATCTACATCAATCAATCTAAGTATACAAGAGATTTGTTGAAGAGATTTGATATATAAAAAGCAAAACCTATGGGATACCAACTGTCATGGGGCGACTCATTTAGCGTAGCAGAATAGATCCCCATGAGGCATCCGAACTCCACCAAGTTCGAATCCTCCTTAACTTCGACCATTCGAGGGTGTTTAGATCACCCGTCTTTCAAATTTTTTTGATTAGGGTTCGTGTTGTGTCAAGCAAGAACAAACCCCCCACATGGAAGTCCCGTACAACCAGAATGCCACTTGATGACTTGACGTCCTAAGTTGCAAACCCAACGGCACAGTAGCTTCTTCGCACCAAGCTCATCCTGAGCAAGGCACTCGCCCAACTAAGGTCCCCCAGTCATCAAGCCTTGAGGCCTGAGTAGCTGAAAAACTCTGATGTAGATCGGGTCATTGCAGCACTCCTCAAATAGCCACGAGGTGCCTCATACCCCCGCTCGACAAGTTGATCAGTGTAGTACATTTGTGGCCTAAGGATCATGTTGCCTTGCTCGTGTGCCATGTTGGTGCAACGCTGAGGGTACGCCATAGCCCAAGCCGGACTTTAGCACGCCTGTGCACATGAGGACCCCAATGTGCACCACAACAAAGCTCGACAAGGATGAAAACGGTAAAGCAGTAAAGGAAAAGAAATATAGAGGTATGATTAGATCTTTACTCTATTTAACTGCTAGTAGACCTGACATCATGTTTAGTGTATGCATGTGTGCTAGATTTGAAGCTAATCCTAAAGAATCGCATGCGATTTCCATTAAACGCATCTTTAGATACCTTTTAGGTACATAAAACTTAGGATTATTCTATCCTAGAGAAATAGCCTGTGAGTTATTTGGCTATTCTAATGCAGACTTTGCTAGTTGTAAAATTGATTAGAGGAGTATAAGTGGAACATGTCAATTCCTAGGATACTCTATAATATCATGGTTTAGCAAGAAACAGAACTCTATAGCCTTATCTACAGCTGAGGTTGAGTACGTTGCAGTAGGTAACTATTGTGCACAAGTTCTTTGGATGAAACAACAACTAGAAGACTATGGTATTTGTTTAGATCATATTTCCATTAAATGTGATAATACCAGTGCCATAAACATATCTAAGAACCCTATACAACACTCTAGAACAAAGCATATTGAGATTAGACATCATTTCATTAGAGATCATGTACAAAAGGGTTATATTGAACTTAAATTTATAGGCACGGACTACCAACTTGCTAATATATTCAATAAACCTTTAAATAAAGATAGATTATGCTATATCAAAAGAGAACTTGGTATGCTATATGTTCCTAATTGATGATTATATGCCTTACTAACCATGCCTGTTCAATGTATTTCAAATGCTTTTCATGCTTTAAATTATTATGTGAAAAGTGTCGACTCATTGTTGAAAAGGGTCAACACATGTGTGATCGAGTTGACTCAATCTATATAGTATTGACACTGTTGGCAAAAAGTGTCGACTCAACATATATAAGGTCGACTCAAGCTCATCCTCCAACTCCCGATAAATTTGGGTCGACCCAATTCTTAAAACGTGTCGACTCAACTAGCTGAAAGTGTCGACACCATGGAAAAAGTGTCTACAGAATTCCTGTCTTTTGGACACCCCCATACGCAAAAAAACGTGTCGACTCAAATGTCCTTTGTGTCGACAAAAATCTTTTGTCTATATAAAGGCACCGGTCCCACACCCAACGCATCGTTTCGTCTCTCTCTACAAAAACCATTCATCTCCCGCGTCTTTTCATCTTTCCTCACTTCGAAAAACAGAGTCGACCCCTTCTCCTCCTTCTGTCTCCACCGATTCTCAACCTCTATCTCAATGACCACCCAAACGATGGGAAAGGGTAGCAAGAGGCAAGATGAAGGCCCTTCAAACCCCAGGGCTCAAAAGAAGAAGAAGAAATCGATGACGACAACGACGACAACAACCGCGACGATTGGAATGGCTGAATCCTTGAACTTCCAGTCCAATAATTTTCAGAACTTGTACTTTCAATCCTTCATGAATCGAAATGTAATACCCGGACGTTCTATTGATTTTCAATTTTTTGATTCCATTGAAATGCATTTCAAAGTCTTGTTTTCTGATCTCGGCTGGGAAAGACTTCTTTAAATTCAAGGCCCTCATTATCCAACTTTAGTGAAACTCTTTTATATGCATATTCACATCTCCTCTATCCCGAGCAATACCATCACCACTTGGGTAAATGGTACTGAAATAAAATTAACCTCTAGTGTTCGTAATGAGATTCTTGGTATTTCCGAGGATGACATATTTGTCACGTGCAAAGTGAATAAGAGAACCATCGAAATCGAAGGCTTCTTTTTTCACGACGCCGTGAAATAAATATTCGAGGTTGAGGAAGTTGATCCCTCAAATCCCTTGGAGCCTAACTCTCTTAAGCCGAAAATGCGTATCCTCCATCACATAGTCAATCACATCTTTTTACCCCAGTTAGAAAAGTTTGGTGGTGTCACTTACATGCACATCTTTATCATGTGGTGCATCATTGAAAAGAAAAATTTAGATCTTGGTTTTCTTTTCATCTCTGACATGCTTCAATCACATGGCGAGCCAAACTCCTCTCTCCCCCATGCCATGTTTTTAACAAAAGTTTTTCGACACTTTGGTATTGATTTTTCTGCTGAAAATGTTGTTTCCTTTTCAAAACATAACCTTTACGGGCCATTCACTCTTAAACATATGCAAATTTCTAATGTTGACAGCGTATGGACTACCCGTCGTGGTACCCCCTCTGTCACCAGAAATCCTTCTGCTTCTCATGACTTTTCTCATATTCCAGTAGATTTTGGATCTCCTATTCCTTCATCCACAAGGGCTAACACTCCTAAACCCTCTTCTGCTCTCTTTTATGTTCCTCCTCCTCCTCCTCATGTTGATGCTACACCTGTTCCATCTACTGGCCCTCCTATTGTTGATCTATCTAAACTTGTCTCTTTAGTTAAGGATTTGTCTTCCTCCTTGACAAACTTTCAAACCAAGGTCGGCCAAAACCTTTTTGATCTTCATAGCACCATCTCCTCCCTCTCCGACAAAATCAAACACCTTGACAAAATCAACCGAGGTCTGCGACAAGACGTTGAAAATGCTATTGATGCTGGGAGAGCATTATGCAAAACAATGGATAACAGCGATGTTTCCATTGTAAATTGTAACAATGCTATTCTTCAGCAAATCAGGAAATAGTACGACACCGAAGTCGTTACTGCTGTTCAGAACAACTCAAGGAAAGTCGAAGAGCAACTGAAATGGCTTCAAGACACATGGGCTAAGCAATTTAAGCCTAAAGAAGGCAAAGAAGAAAAAGTCGCTCGGTTGAGGCGCGAGGCAGATCTTGCTTTTGCGGCTACCTTTGAAGCAATGGCAGCTGCTGAGAAGAAAGATGAACGAGCTCACTCCTCTAAAGAAAAAGCATCTGAGCGAAGACAAAAGCAAGAAGAAAAGAAAAAGTTCAAAAAATTCATGGATGATCAGTAATGCAACCCTTTGATGATTCCAAAAGGGGAGAAAAAGGTGAAGGAAGACGGAAGGGGAGAAGAGAGAAAAACATTTAAATTTTTAACATAACTTTCAGAAGCTTTTGTGATTTTCTGTGAGGGAGAAGTTGTAATCTTAACATAAATTTCGTTTGTGGTGGTTGTGAATGTTTGGAACATACATTTTTTGATGGTTGTGAATGTTTGGGATATCTCGTAACTTTTTTTAGTTGGTTGATGGTTGAATGAATATTAATGTTTTATGTTTAAAATTCTTATAGATGAATGGCATCTTATTTGTTGATATATGGCAGTATAACCTTTGTTAAATGATGGTTTTGAAATTCTTTTTGATATCAAATGTTGACATCATGCTCTATACATTAAGTTTGATGTTTGGGATTTGAGAAACACTTTGCACATATATGCTTATTAAGTGTTGAGCCTAGTTGAATTTGTAACGACCCGGTACAGACTCTAGTTGTATTAACCCGGTTGATAACGACCTGTGTAAAGACCCAGCCCAAACCCTAAGTATTAGTGACGGATAGTCCACGAGACCATAGAACACAGAAGAAGTTCAGAACGCTAATTTGAATCGGAAACCCTAAGTTTAGCCCGAAAACCCTAAAAATGTCCAAAACTCAAGCAACAAAACATTAGCACCCGGAGAGTCTCCCAACATTCTAAATAAAGTAAATATTATGAAATAATGAGTTAAAAAAAAAATCTTCATAAATAAGGTAAAATGACCGTTTTGCCCCCAATAAAGCAAAAAGCCTTAAAAACTCAAATTTTGACATATAGATACCCTAAATCCAAGATTTAAGTATAATTAAGTAGCAAGAGACAAAATAACATAAAAATGACAAAATACCACTTAGTGGCCGACCACCTTGGGAAGTGTGCCAAAAAGTGACTTTTTGCTTTCTTTTTAGCTTAAAATGATAAGAAATGTATTAAATTAAACATTATGATGATCCCATACTTGTTGAACAAGTAATATACATAATAATATAGTGTTATAGGTCAACAAAAGAAAACAAATCATTATTAAAGCTCATACACAACAAAATAAGTCAAAAAATCATATATTGTCAAAATAACTTAATTTAACTTAAAAGATTATATCTATTTAATCAATTGTTATGAAAACTATGATAATACATGAAAATACTATATTTCTTATAAACATATTAAAATAATAAGTCTCAATAGAAAAAATACCAAAAAGATACATCAAATTAACTTTTAATGCAATTTCTTACACAAAATGGCACGCAAACCAATGCAAAATCCCTTGATTGATGTGGAGTCAGGTTTTTGTCCCCCAAACAGACCCTAGCTGTATTTAGCTTCCCCAAATATGATTTTGTTCCCTCAAAACCATCACCATGTCAACTCATATCCACTCAACCCATGTGAAGTGGAAGAGAAAAATGAGAAAAAAGTACCTTAATTAAATCTTTTGTCTCACCTTTGTCCCCTAGCCTTTGCCTATATAAACTAAGTCTAAACACCTCTTCTCCCCTTCATATGTTCGTGCAAGAGAGGGAGAGAAACAATACCTTTTGCCCTTGAGTGTTTATAAGAGTTTGAGGAAGAAGAAAGGAAGAAAGGAAGGAGAAATCAAGGAGAGGAGTTTTTCTAAAACTAAGTCCTTCTATGCCACCATCTCTTGAGCCCTCAAATAAGTAAGTAAAACCTCTAAATCTTGTGTCTAAGGTCTCTCAAAATATCCCCCAACACATTCCTTTAAACACTCCAAGAACCAAGAACCGAAATCAAATCGAAAAAGCGTCGTAGTTGGAAATTAGGGGCAGTTATGTTTATGAATGATATGAAATGTTATTGTGTATTGTTATCTTTGTGTTTGATGACCTCTAAGTGTGCTGGAGCTTTGATATTAAAGTCTAAAACACAAGCATACAAAGAAATGGAACAAAAACTTGACATGATAATAAGTCCCTGAGGCGGCAATGATAACATGTCCCATCACGACAATGACAATAAGTCCCTGAGCCGGCAATGATAATAAATCCCATCACGGCAATGACAATACGTCCTTAAGGCTGCAATGATAACAAGTCCCATCACGGCATTGACAATAAGTCCCTGAGGCGGCAATGATAATAAGTCCCATCACGGCGGCAATGATAATAAGTCCCATCACGGCAATGACAATATATCCCTGAGGTGCCAATGATAACAAGTCTCATCACAGCATTGACAATAAGTCCTTGAGGCGGCAATAATAACAAGTCCCATCACGGCATTGATAATAAGTCCTTGAGGCGGCAATGATAACAAGTCCCATCACGGCATTGACAATATGTCCCTGAGGCGGCAATGATAACAAGTCCCATCACGACATTAACAATATGTCCCTGAGGCGGCAATGATAATATGTCCCATCACAGCATTAACAACAAGTCCCTCAGGCGGCAATGATGATAAGTCCCTGCAGGCAATACCAATATGTCCTAAAGTGGAACTCCTCTTATTATTTCTGAAGAATGTCGGGTTGGACACTTGCATCACATCTATTGCATCACATACCTGTTCACTTATTCTTATATATGCTTGCCATTCTGTAACTATCGAATTTGTATGTATCCTTGACTATAAACTGTACTGGGTGTTATATGGTATGTGTTGCGGTGAATTTTGTGCCGTGAGATTAGTTAGAAGGTTAGAGTGTTTTGCTTTTGGGCTTTGGCTCATGGCATTCGTGCCACGGGTGAGGAGGAGTTCTTAGAGGAAGTCATCCCAGAGGAAGAAGAAGAGTTTGAAGAACAAGGTGAGTTCCAAGAGCACATGAATCCCGCTGATGCATTCTAATGAGTCGAGACCTCTGCTTTTGTTCTTATATTCAATTCTCTCGCGCTTAGTGTAATTTTTAAAATTTCTTGGTGAAACTATAATAGTTAAGTACTTCGAATGGTTCAAAACTCCTTTATGATGTAATAACTAATGTATGTAAATATGAATGAATGGCTATAATATCTCTTTATTTATATTTATGTATGTACCAACGTGCCCGGAGGACGGGGCATCACAGTTGGTATCAGTGCTTAGGTTTAGTGAGCCTTCAGGCCTTAGGTTATGAAAAACCATGCATTCTGTCGCGTTGGAGCTCTATAGGAGGCGTTGTATTAATTATTATTATCATCTATACATTATAAGAACTAAAATCTGATGTGTCTAAGTCTATAGTGAGTCGTGTTAGGATGCTACCAAGTTCGGGAACAGCAAGGAATCTAGATGCAAAAGATGAGTAAGGGCATCGAGATCGAAGATCGGAGATTCATGCAATGAGTTACCTTAGTTTAAGGGGGGTAGACAGGAGTACGCACTAGGAGAAGTTTTAAATATCACATCGAGAGACACCGTTAGAACCCCGTGACTTCATCCTTATAAGTTCCTTTCTCGTTTACCCCAAGCCTTGTGTCAACTTTTTGAAGTTCTTTTGCATATCCTTCCTTCTTATATCACCAGTCCTCAAGGGTACCGTTAAGTTTCGTTCGTCGGTAACCCTTATGCACCTAAGTCTTGTTGATAATCCTATTAAGAATTCAATCCTAGAAAGTACCCTTGTCTTTAAGTTATCATGCCTCGATAATGATCGGTATTCGCATTTGATTCTCCTCCGATTCAAGTCATCATCCGTGAACTAACTCTTCTCTTGTAGAACTTGATATCAATTCTTTGTTAAGTATCAGTTCTAAACATTCAACATTGATAAAAGTTTTTACCATTGTTCATTTCTCTCAATCCTGAAACCACAATCTGTTGCAGTGGTTTTGTGAATTCTTCGTATACTCTTGAAATATCTACCAGGGAAGTAGACTTAGATGCTTGAATTAAAGTACGTTAGGCCGACGTAATTTCAAGGAAAATATCTAGTTTGGCTGCCCCTTTTGGTTAAACATCTCTTTTATCATAATCTAATTGTACTTGATTAGTTATAGGGACACTTGTTTAAAGTATTGTTCATTGTCCTCTTCTTGTTTCTCCTACATTTGAACCCCAAATAACCACTCAATTTGTGTCAATGATAATTGACTTAACTATGACCATTTATCCTCATCCAACCTATCTGTGAACCACTTGGGTTCCACCCTAAACTGTTCTAACCCCACGCATCTTTTTGACTGTCGACCTTCAAATCCTTACCTCATAGATCTATAAGTAATAACGATCGTCAGGATATTACGTCATTAGGCCTTAGCACTTTCACGAGAAACTGAGACGATGCACGAAAACCTCCTAACACCTCTACAAGTGTGAAGCAGGTTTCTTCTTCGTATCACAGCTTAGAATATCTATCAACGTCTGCGTTTAGCGAAGTTTTGAAAATCAAGACTCTCGTTGCAAGAATGGTTAAGTAAGGGCTTATTCAACTAACTATATCTTTTCAAAGATCCTGACAAATAGAACTATGCCATCAGTAATCTAAAGTTAGAAACGACGTCTTCACACCAAAGGATTCGTGACACCACCATATGGCAAATTCAAACTTCCCTAAGAATAGTTCATAGTTGACCCACTTATTTTGATAAATCAGAAAGCACGAGATTCATACCGATAGTAAGGAAGTGAAAAATGAGAAATAACCTTAAACTCGTGATAACCTTAGTACGCTAGCAAATGAGGTACGTCTATGTACATCGATATTCACGTCGGCCTTCCCACTAAAGTGTTAGAGTTTGAGTTTTGCCATCACTATCAATGAACGAAGAATGTTGATCACAACGATGAATGTTTGGAGCCTGATAAAGAATTAACCACAAAGTCATAATGGATCACACAACTAGATATTTATCACAACCATACCTTTTATCATGTTCATTTTACCCTAGAATGACCAACCGCCTGAGAAAATGATCCAGTTATTGGAAGAGACATTAAACCCAACGTTCTAAGCGCGTCAAGAACAAACGGTAGAAGCCAAGAGGAACGGAGCAACCTTTGGAAAGACTAGAGAGAAAATGGAAGCATATGATTACAGACTTCGTCATTAGGATTATCAAGATTACCTTAAATACCGGTAACTCTTTAGTTAAGCAATTCAAGGATTTGGGTGCCAAGGAGTTTGTGAAAATAGTGAGTCCCATTGACGCTGAAGATTGTTTGAGGGGTGGAGTGCGCATTTTAGATAGACCAAGTTATTCACATGGTAGATTCTTAAAGTATCAGTTTGTATTCGTTTGGCGTCTAAACTGTGTAACTCTTATGGAGTGGTATTTAGTTTCCGTTATGGTATTGATGTGCGTCGCAAGAAAGTTGCTTTCGAAAACCTTTTGTGATGTGACTCGTTAGAGCAAGTTTATTTAAGATTGGTGAGTAGATGTTGCTGGTATAGAGAAGGAAGTTTCTTGTGGGAGCGTATAAACTCTATGTACGAGAAGTTAAAGGGTGATATAATTCTATTGTTTCTGGTAGAGTTGCATAGCAACTTAGTGTGAGTACGCGAGAAGAATAAGTATTTGGATAAGAAGAGTGGAAGCGTAAGTAAGATTATACGAAATCATGGGTGTGATTTTTGAAAATGGCCATGAGAGTATCGAGTGTCTTGGAAAAGCGCAAAAGTGGTTCTTAGTTCGATTGTGTGGAATAAAATGTGTGAAGGGATTGAATAATGATGATAAAAGACTTTATAAGCAGGACTTAATACTGTTCAGTTAAAGGATTGTAGGGTGGATGGTACGTACGTGAAGGAAATATGTGACGAGTTTGTGACTGGATTCATATGGGAAAGCATATACCTAGGGAGCATTTAGTCTGTATGGTATGTTTAATCCTAGTGACTCATTAGGTTCAAATGGCAGTATTAATCTTGATGGTCGTAAGGCTAGAGTAGTCCAACACAAAGTGGTGATGTGATTTCAAATTAATAGTCGTTAGTCGATTGGGAAGTAGTCTTCGATGTACGTTTGAATATGGCAATGAGCTGATTTTCGGTAAAGTAACAGTCTTTCTACACAGAAGTGGAGAATGTTTGAAATTAGTTTCGGTGGTGGGCTAGTTTAAAGACATATGGTCGCTTGTGGAAGTCGTACTCGATGTAAGTTGTGTTTTGGAGCCAACGTATTCTCAATGATAGATTGGGGTCAAGATACCATAAATTGAAAGTGTGGGAGTCAGATATACCCAAGATTTGCCTTTAGGACTTGTTACGAGCATTATGAATTTGTGGTGATGCCTTTCGGGTTAACGAATGTACCTGCTGTAATTATGGACTTGATGGATCGGGTGTTCAGAAGTTTTCTAGACCAATTTGTAATTGTGTTGATAAATGATATTTTGTTGTATTCTCGGAGTGAAGAGGAACACAGGAAACATTTGAAGATTTTTTGTAGATCATGAGAAAGCACAAGTTGTATGTAAACTTGGAAAGTGTGAGTTTAGTTGGACCGGGTGATGTTTCTAGGTCATGTTATATCTTGAGAAGAAATTCAAGTGGACCCAACAGACGTAGAAGTAACAGTTAATGGGAAGAGGCTAACTAATGTAACTGAGATACAAACTTTTTGAGGCTAGTTGGTTGTGTGATATGGTCCTTGAAGATTGGTAGTAATCAGTTTAAGATGCTAGTAGGACAAGACAACCTTTACTTTAAGTGCGGAACATATGGGCCCGGCCTTATCCACACCCGCAATAAGGAACGAATCAAGTAAATAAGAACACAATTTTGGAGAAAGAAAAGGCACAATGATAGTAATTTATCCTCAACTTTCCATACGATGAAATACGGGGGCAAAATTTCGAGGACGAATTTTGTTTAAGGGGGTAGTTTGTAATGACCCGGTACAGACCCTAGTTGTAACAATCCGGTTGATAACGACCTATGTAAAGACCCAGCCAAAATCCTAAGTATTAGTGACGGATAGTCCACGAGACCATAGAACAAAGAAGAAGTTCAGAACCCTAACTCGAATCGAAAACACTAAGTTTGGCCCGGAAACCATAAAAAGGTCTAAAACTCAGGCAACAAAACCTTAGCACCCAGAGAGTCTCCCAACATTCTAAATGAAGTAAATATCATGAAATAATGAGTTAAAAATTAAAAATCTTCATAAATAGGGTAAAATGACCGTTTTGCCCATAATACAATAAAAAGCCTTAAAAATCCAAATTTTGACATATAGATACCCTAAATCAAGGATTTAAGTACAATTAAATAGCAAGAGACAAAATAACATAAAAAATGACAAAAATACCACTTAGTGTCCAACCACCTTGGGAAGTGTGCCAAAAAGTGACTTTTTGCTTTCTTTTTAGCTTAAAATGATGAGAAAGGTATTAAA